>CM021101.1:766037982-766287323 GCA_007115665.2 Sequoiadendron giganteum
AAGAGAATTTCTCCCTCATGAAGTATCCTTCTTTTGCACACTTGTGTGCAGCCCTATGAGAATACCAACAAATGGTGGTTTAGTTCAGGGGTCCTCCCTCGTGCTCTCATTCCAAAGGAAGATCTATCGTATCAATATCGGGAAGAGGTAAATTTGTGGCGAATGTAGTAGCCATTGTGGATAACAATAGCCTTAGATGTGACCAAAAGTTTATGAAGCTATGAAAATATTATTCTTCCATCTTGCAGAATTTGGTGAAGGATAAGATCCTTACCCTACCACCTCCTAAACTAGTTAGAGAACCATACCCTAGTTGGTATGAAGAAAATACTTATTGTTAGTACCATCAAGTTAACAAACATGATACTGAACATTGTATGCACCTGTGTCATGAGATACAAGATTGCATCGAGGACAGTAGTATCTGTAAGTGTGAATATGTGAATAAGACTTAAAAAACTTCTTAATATGACATTATATCAAAGATTAAACTAATTGAATCAATTCAACAAAGTAATCAAATGAAAGCGTCCTATTGCTCTCTATCTCCAAAAATTTATCTAATCTAAATTCCTCTCAGATTGTTTAAGCAAATAAGACTGTTAAAATGACTATCTGAAGAATGAGATGATGTTAATGCAATGCTAAATGATAAATCAATTAAACTAGCATGATGTTAATGTGAAATAGATAATTGCAGCTCCAAGAGGCAGCCATTATTGTGAAGCTTGATTGTTGAATTGCTTGATGTGTGATTGCTTGATACTTGATGCCTGGATTCCTGTAGAGTAGGGGTGTAAAAGCTTGATTATCTGGATCATTTTCTTGGCTCAATGAGGCTTTATTTATAGATTTCTTGGCTGTAGAAATGCACAGGGAAAGCTTTGAGAGGCTTGGATTCAATTTGGAGGATTGAATGGTGAGAGATGGAGGAGATTGAGAGAAAGATGGAGATTGTCTCTACCCATGAAAACACCACTTCCCATGAAGTTTCAAGGCATTAATTGTGACAAATTTAGACATAGATTAGACATAGGAAATCTAATTCATTTTTGAGGAAATGTAGATTGGAATATTCCTTTATGCTCTAATTCAAATATTTTGATTTATTTAAATTAGGAAAAGGGAGATAAATAATTTAATAAAACAAACTATAGGATAGTCGTTTATTAAATTAAATAGAGGAATATGGTAATTAATTAATAAAGTGTTTGACCTTATTTAATTAATTCGAGAATGATGTGATAGATTGAAATAGGGATTTGATAATTAAATCGAACAAAGTATTTAATTTTGTTTATTTAATTAAGATGAGTTTGAGAGTGAAATATATTAAATAAATATTTCTATTTATTTAAACAGTAGATGAAATAGAATAATTAATCAAATAATGTGTATTTAATTACTCAGATGCTCCAGACCAATTTTAGGTGTATACATTTTGCCCCTCTTCGAAGTGATGTGTTTACGTGTTGCTTTGAAGAATATTTTTGCTACTACTACCAAGATCGATGATTTTCAGATGATAATAATTTCATGTGCCCCATACATGATTTTCAGATGATAATATAATGATATGCCCCCTCGGGAGATAAATTAATAATCTGATGATTTATAGAAATTTTCAAAAATTTATGATTTTCTAATAATTTTATGATGTTTTGATGATAAAATAATTTATCTCCCAACAAAATGATGAAGAAATGGAGCCATCAGATGAGTTTTAATTAATTTAATGGATAAAATTAATCAAAATGTTATAAAAATCCCCCAAAAATACCTTTCAAAAATTATAAATAGTGCTAAAAGGTCATTTTCAATTCATTATTTGATTTTTGAGTTCAAATTTCTTAGTGATAGAGACATTTTTGTCAGCTAGATTGAGATCCCTATTCCTTACCACACTCACCGATTTGAGCGCATTCGATGCCACAGACGGCCGCCTACATATGGACCTCCGATATATACCCCTTGACCTCCTCATGATTCATGCATTTTTGTTTTTTATGCTTTTTAGGTCTTAGGCGTGTCTAGGATAGTTCTAGTGCTTTGAAGCTGCGCTATAGCGCTTACATCCTGATGTAGCGCTTTTGGTAAATTATCTAGCGCTTTGAGTTTTAGCACTTGCATTTAAAACTCTAGCGCTTCCAGTCGGTAAAGTAGCGCTTTCAAGGAATTAGTGCTTAGGAGTCAAGAAGTAGCGCTTTGAAGTCAGATTCTAGCGCTTTGAGATTTTCAGTGCTTTGAGTCGATAGTTTAGCACTTTGAAGGTCTGTTCTAGCGCTTCTGGTAAAGTGGCGCTTTGACGGTCTGGTTAACCCTTTGATACAGAAAAGTAGCGCATTGAGTTATTTAGTGCTTCGGAAGCTTGTTTTAGCGCTTTGGAGTGCTGAAATAGCGCTTTCATGGTTTTAGCGCTTTGGGTCCTTGATTTAGCGCTTTGGAAGCCTATTTTAGTGCTTCCATGTCAGAATTGAAGATTTTGACTTAGTGAAATTTGATTTCGTCAATTCCGATCATGTCCATTCTTCTGATTTGTATGATTGACAATCCACATTCTGGATGTTGGATTGTGATTAAAGTAAATAAGATTAACTCTCATGATAGGTGAGAAGAAATCCTATTCTTGATGATCCTCATGATAGGCGAGGAAATGATTCAATAACTGATAAATCTCATGATAGGCAAGATCTAGATAATTTTTTGATGAACCTCATGATAGGCGAGGTTTGAGCCAATATTTGATAAATCTCATGATAGGCGAGATCTAGATAATGTTTTGATGACTCTTATGATAGGTGAGGCTAGATGTTCGCCTATGAATTTTGATCAAAAATTCATACCAAAGTTTTTGAAACAGACTTGATAGTAGAATGACGTTTAATTCTTGACATAGTTCACTGATTGCGGATTTTTTGTTATGATGATAGGAGGATCTGGGGACTCTCCAGATGTGAGAGAGGTTTCTGTAGATGACCGATTTGATACCACATTTGACACCTGACAAGCTCTAGGTGATAGCCTAGTGTGGCCTGATGAGTTTACTTGACATGCCCCAGATTAGGATTAATCGGGGTTTGTTGACTGCACTAGCTGAGAGGTGGCATAGCGACCACAACACCTTTCACCTACCCACTGGTGAGATGACAATCATACCAGAGGATGTGTGGCATATACTGTGCATTCCTTTTATGGGAGAGATTGTTACATATGACTCTCATGGGAATAGCAGCAGAGATGCTCTTCGTCGAGTATTTCAGGATCAAGATATAGAGGGTCCGAGAATTCGATGGCGGAGGATCACAGACTCCTATGCGACACTACCAGCAGTGCTAGCTGGATTTATTGGAAGATTCCTTTGCCCTAATCGCAGGTCAAAGGGATTCCTCGTTGGCTGGGGGAGGACACTAGAGAGCATGTTGGTACATGGTACCAGATATGCATGGGGGATGTGCATGTTAGCACATCTCTATCATGATCTTCATTCCATTGTGTACCTAGGTGAACGCAGTATATCCATAGGGGTGACATTATTACAGATTTGGGTGTGGGAGCACTTTGCTATTTATCGGCCATTCCCCCTTACAGATAGACTAGCTGGTAGGCCATATGTTTTTAGATATAGTGGTCGATTCACGCAGGCCTAGATGGGCAAGTTAGAGCATTGGAGGTGGGTTTTTGATGATACAAAGATAGTTATATGGCGCCCCTACCTTGACTGTGAGGAGTGGGAGGAGGATGGTGTAGTTTTGGGGTTTCTTTGTGACTCCATGTACCTTATTGGCCGGACTTCGTTTGTTATTTAGAGATTTCTGTTGCGGTGGGTTGACAGACAATATGGCATTGTTCAGTGCATACCATAGGGGGTAGCCCACTATGCACGACGACGGATGGATATTCTAGATTGGGGCCCCAAATTATCTTATGATGTTGTAGTAGAGGGCTACAAAGCACTATAACCATCCGCTTGGGACATGAGGAGAGATATTGCAGTTACACCCATGACAGAGGATTACGCAACATTCTTGGCCTTGGTCCCTCAGCCTCATATTACTATCCCCAATGAGCCAGCACCTTTACCAGTAGAGGAGGATGTGGTAGAGGATGTCGCCGGGGGTGAGGGTGATATCCCAGCAGATGAGAGCTTAGAGAGCAGTAGCTCAGACAGTGAGGATAGCAGCAGCAGTGGGGATAGTGATGGTGGGAGTGGAGGATACAGAGGGCCAGGTCCAGATATTCATAGTGCACCTTCGTCCAGTAGGCCTCGTAAGAGGTAGGCAATGACAGTGCTAGCAGTTGGGTAGCATAGGTAGATGGCTGGGCTTCAGGCACAGGTCCAGACTTTGCAGGCACAGGTTCAGACACTGCAAGGGCAGTTGGTTCAGGCTCGGGGCATGGTTGTGCAGAATCAGACATAGATGCAGGCACAGGCATAGGCTCATGCACAAGCCTTGGCATAGGTACAGGGGTAGTTAGCCACTAAGCGGATGTAGGTTGATACACTAACAGCTAAGAGAGACAGTGCACGACAGATTGCTGAGAGGGCACAGGAGAGAGTTGAGACCCTACAGTGAGTGGCTGATGGCACCTCTATAGGTGATTATATGAGAGAGGTTATGCGGGCTGCCCGAGAGGCTGAGTTTTACAAATGTCGGTATCATGATGTAGTGCCTGCCGAGCGCCGAGTCAGTTATGCCCCATCGAGATCTAGGCAGAATCATACACGAATAGTCAATGAGGGGGTGACACAACCTCCACACAGAGATCCCAGAGATCTGGGTCCATCTAGGGGTGGTGGTGGTACAGGTCCTGTTGGGCCTGCGCATTCTAGTAGTAGTAGGTCATAAAGGCCATGTTATCCTCATTGATGCATTTTATGATGTACCTTCTTGTATGATGATGTATTTTTATGACTTCATTTTATACTTGAATCTTGATGATATATATATGAGATGCATTTGATATGATTATGATGATGCCGTCATGATTTCTATGTGATGGATGTTGTTTATATGCTTTATGTGATGAGTTTATTCTAAATGTGATGATAATAAATGATGATTTATGTTAATGTAATGATGTAATGATGTATGTATGGATGGAATATGATATGTGGATAAATGATGTGATTTTGATTACATATATGGATAGTTGAATAAATGCTTTTTAATTATGGGATGATTTTATGATAAATGATCGTGGATGGATGTAATGTGTGATTTTGGTATTTTTAAATATATGGATACATGATATAATAATGATGATGTGATATATGGATTATAAATGATTTGTGGATATATGATGTGATGTATGGATTCTAAATGATATTAAATGAATGTGTTATGGTAAGAATGAACCTGATGCACTGATGGTAGAATTTATGATGCATGATGAAATATTTGAATGATGAATTGATGATGGAATGATGATGTTTATATGTTTTTGATGATTTGATGTCAAGTATACTCAGTCTCTTTTGTAGATTAGATAATCATTGATTGGAATCCTTTATGCAACAAATACTCTACAGATAATGAATGATGATTAATGCAATCTAATTTAATCATGCAATGATATGCAAAACAGATGTCATTTTATAGTCTTTTTGTGCTTGGTATCATCATAGAGCTTTATTGGATGTTGAAAGTGAATACAAGTGTCAATGGTTGTGTTAATCCAATAACGACCTGAGTATTACTTTCATGATTTTTGATATTGCAATTGAACACAAGCATCGAGGTATAATTGAACCGAGATGACCTGAGCATTCATTGCGCAAACAGGCAAAGATTATCATTTGAGTGTGTGAATTTTGAATGTCATCGGTGATACATTTGCATAGCACATGCCCCAACAATTCACACATTTATATGATTATCGCACATATAGTAGACAATAAAAATATCATTCTTTTTCCTTGTTCCTCTAGTTCAATACATCATTGAGTCACTCTAAAGAAATGATAATCAAAGAGTATAATTTATCCATTGTTCACTTAGAGTATTTCATTCATTTATCATATTTGAGATCATCCATTCTGATTTTGACATGTTTTTGGATTTTTGAGATTTTTGACTAAAGACCTAACCTACCAACCTATCTTAGGGGTCTCGGGGGCTGATTTAAGATTAGCCTTGCCTACGTTACACACACAAAGACCACGTAGTTTGACTGACACAGACCTATGTTTTTATTTATTTTTCCTTTTCAAAGTTTCCTATTTGACATGTTTTTGGATTTTTGATAAGGATGGTTGATTCTTCTGACAATTATTGAAATTGTGTTTTGATCTTTGTTTTTTATTTTCTATCACCGGATGCAATTGATATGTTTGGATTGCCCCTGGATATCTAGATGTTTCCCCCAATCTTTGGAGTTATATGTTGACCATGTGACATGACTTGATAGTGGATGTAATGATGGCCAGACGAATGATATGATATGAATTGATACCGACCTTTAGATGAATGATCCTAACATATATCCAAATAGATGGGAAAGCTGATCTTAGAATCACTTATGGCACTTGTTTCCAGGTTTTCACCACACGCTTTGATTACACCCTTTGTATTTTGTATTTTCCCTTTTTTTGTTTTATTTTCTATTTTATTTTATTTTTTTGTATTTTTGTGTTTCGCCAAGATGCCTGTTTGCCAAGTTTTCACCAAGGAAACAATTTTTCAGATTTTGCCCCATGCACAAGGAGACTTTAAGCATAGAATTTTCTGAGATGAATACTATTGATAGGTTCATCGAATAGATCCCCTTCTGACATTGATAGCTGATATGCTTCTGATCCATACACTGATATGACGACAAATGGACCAAGCCAGTTAAGTTCAAATTTTCCTTTCTTTTCTCTGTCCTGCTGATTCCTAGGATTTTCCTTTAGTACCAAGTCACAAACTTGAAAGACCCTTGGTTTTACCCTATGATTGTAACTCCTTGACATCCTTTGTTGATAAGCTGTTAGATGATTTATAGCTTGTTGATGACGCTCATCTAGCAATTCCAGTTCCTGCAATCTAGATACCCTATATTCTTCATCTGAAATGATACCTCTGAGTGATACATGAAGGGATGGAGTTTCAACTTCAATGGGTAATATGGCTTCTGATCCATATACCAAAGCAAATGGTGTAGCTCCCATTGGTGTTCTGATGCTTGTTCTATAGGCCCATAGTGCAGGATTGAGTTGAACATGCCAATCACGTCCAACATCATTAACCATCTTTTTGAGAATTTTGAGTATGGTTTTGTTTGAGGCCTCTGCTTGGCCATTCCCTTGAGGATAGTACGGTGTTGAAAAATGATGTTGGATGTGAAACTGTTCACATAGCTTTTGGACATCTTGATTTTTGAAAGGTCATCCATTATCTGTGATTATAGATTGAGGGATTCCATATCGACAGATGATGTAGTTCAAGATGAATGAGGAGATCTTTTTCCCAGTTATGGTAGTAAGAGGTACTACCTCTATCCACTTCGTGAAGTACTCTGCAGCCATGATAATGAACTTGTGTCCATTAGATGAAGATGGATATATTTTGCCTACCAGATCTAGGCCCCATTAATAGAAAGGCCATGATGATGTAAAAGGATGCAGTTCTTGTGCCGGTGCGTGAATCAAATTGTTGTGAACCTAACATTTTTGGCATTTCTTGACAAATTGATATGATTCTTTTTCCATGCAAGGCCAATAATAACCCAAATGGAGGAGTTTCTTGTCTAGGGTTATTCCACTCGAGTGAGTACCACAAATACCCTCATGAACTTCTCGTAAGGCCGTTTCATATTCATTGTGTTCTAGACATCAAAGTAGTGTACCATCAAGACCTCGAGGATAAAGGACATCTGTGATTAAAGTGTGTTTGGTGGATTGACAGATAAAGTTGCATTTTTTATTCCTGGAAAGGTTAGGAGGTAGGATATCATCTTTCAAATAAGCATAGGTTGTTTCGTATATGGAGCATTCAGTGGTTTCTAGATGAAATATGGTAGCGGATTCTGATTGATAATGGGAAGGACATGATACTTGTTCTACCATAAACTCATAACAGATACACTTCTTAGGCAATTGTAGTAATGAAGCGATCGTAGCCATAGCATCAGCAACTTTGTTCTCCACCCTTGGAATCTGATCAAACTTGATATTAGTAAAGGATTGTTTCAGATTATCTATTTGCTGCTTGTAAGGCATCAATTTGTCATCTTTGGTTTGATATTCATCATTGAATTGATAAATAACTAGTTGAGAGTCCCCATAGACCTGTAAATCTATGATTTTCCATTGAATTGCAATCTTGACCCCAATAATCAATGCTTCATAATTCGCTGCATTGTTTGTGCATTGAAACATGAGTCTATATGACTTTGGAGTTGTGTGTCCTTGGGGAGATATGAACAAGATTCCTGCTCCTGATCCTCATTGTGTATACGATCCATCAAAGTATAGTATCCATTGTTGGGGCATTGCTGTCATGATGTCTACATCTGGAAATTCCATTATCATTGGGTGATCATCTGATAGAGGAGCTTCAGCTAGCTGTTCAGCAATTGCTTGTCCCTTAATTGTCTTTCTCTCGACATATTGAATGTCAAATTCACTTAAGAGCATAACCCATTTTTCCAATCTACCTGTTAAGGCAACTTTACTTAATAGATACTTCAAAGGATCAATCTTTGCAATTAACCTGATTGTATGAGCCATCATGTAGTGTCTCAACTTTTGAGTAGCAAACACCACTGGTAAGCAAGACTTTTCTATGAATGTATAGTTTATTTCATAGCCATTTAAAGTTCTACTGATGTAGTAGATGGCATGCTCTTTTGCTTCATGATCCTCCTGTGCTAAGAGTGCCCCCAAAGATATATCTATCGTGGCAATGTACAAAATGAGAGGCCTTCCCTGTGTTGGTGGTATGAGAACAAGTGGTGACATTAGATATTGTTTGATCTGATTGAATGTTGCTTCACATTTCTCATCCCACATGAAAACTATGTGTTTATGCAATAGATGATTGAAAGGGTGACTTCTATCTGCCAGCTGGGATATGAATCTGCAGATTGATTGAAGTCGTCCTTGTAGTGATCTAAGCTGGTTGATGTTTCTAGGAGGTGGCATCTCCATTATAGCTTTGAATTTTGCTAGATCCACTTCAATGTCCTTTGCTGATGTAACCCCAAAGACACATTTCTTAGGGTTTAACCTGACATTGAATTTCTGCATCCGTGTGAAGATTTTATCTAGGATATGTAGATGTCCTTCCCTAGTAGTAGATTTTGCTAAGATGTCATCGACATAGTCTTCCATGAAGGTGTGCATCATATCATGGAATATTGTCATCATTGCTCTTTGATAAGTCGCTCTTGCATTCTTTAAACCAAATGGCATGACGTTCCAGCAGAAGGTTCCCCATGGACATGTAAAAGCCATCTTTTCTTGATCTTCTGGAGCTATTCTTATTTGATTGTACCTAGAGAAACCGTCCATGATTGATAACATGGCATGCCCTACCATCAAGTCTACAATGATGTCTATATTTGGAAGTGGAAAATCATCCTTCGGGCATGCTTTATTGAGGTCCCTGAAATCTATGCAAATTCTGATGCTATTATCCAGCTTGGAAACAGGCACAAGATTTGATATCCATTCAGCATAATCTATAGATCGTATGAATCCAGCATCCAATAATTTTTTTAGCTCTGTTTTGACCATTAATGCAATATGGGGGTGCATTTTTCTTAATTTTTGTTTAACAAGCTTGATTCCTTTTGGCAAAGACAAATGATGCATAAGTAGATTTGGATCTAAACCTGGCATATCAGAATATGACCAAGCAAAGTTGATGCTTCTTGTTTTGAAGAATTGGATGAATGCCGGTCTTTCTTGTTCTGTCATTGATTCTGCTAGATATAGTACTTTCGCCTTCTCTTTTGTGCCAATGTCCACCGCTTGTGTAGGTTCGACTAGAACTGATGATCGCTCATGATAGTGTTTTGGGAGAGTGTCAAATCTTCCATCCTTCAGTGCCTTTGAAAGGTTTTCACCGTTGGATGCATTCTTTAATTTTTACTTTTTCCAGATCTAATGCTGCCATAGATTAGTTTTCACCATTAGATCTATATTCCCTATTGTTAATTTTGCAACTGGAAGATTTGACACCCTCCTGCTGAGTCATATTGTTATGAGTATTATGGATAACATTTTTATCAGGTTCGGTATGACAAAGGAAATGTACAATAGCGTCATCATTTTCAAATTTTGGTACAGTCAATGGTTCGACAAGTTCCCAATCAATAAGTTCTAGATGGATTAATGGCATGGTATCATCAAATTGATTTAGTTCAATGGAAGTAAGGGTGAGGACAGCAAGATCGTCATAATTGTTATTTGGGATATCGAGATCCATGATGGTACCCTCTTCGAAATCATCTAGTTCACTCAAATTTTGTTCGTCCTCACTAGAGTCATTGATATTTAGTGATTCCTTGATGAATGTTATAGACCCTGAGCCTTGGCCCTCCTCACGTGTAGGTGCATATTTTTGAATCACATCAACTAGAATATCAATGTCAAGTAGATCACAAGGTAATTCCCACTCATATTCATTTGAGTTTGTTTCAGAACCATCTCTAAAGTGAAGGATATTTTCCATAGCTGTCCTTTGTAGCTCCTACTTCTCTTCTTTAGAGTATCCTAGTCCTGGTTTTTCTTTTTTATGGAAAGTGAGAGGTGTGATAGGTTCTGAGATTCCCTCCTTTCTTAACCCCAATGGTCCTTGTCCTTCATAACCCATCTTTTCAAGAATAGATTTTCCTTTTCCATACTTGTTTGTGTTGATGCTAACATTTTTGATGTCAATCTCTGATGTTGATGTTTCTTCATCCTTGTATAGCCAATCCAGGATTACTTTGTTTTCCATTTCTTCTGCTATGGTTCCAGATTTTACAAATGTTTTGTGAAGAACTATGGTAGGTATAGATGTTGGAGGTTTGATTAGTGATGGTTGACCATATTTCCTAGGAGATGGCATTAACTGTGATAAGTTAAGTGATTGCTCCATTGAGTACTGTCCCATTCCTTTATCTGTCAACTGAACTTGCTTTTGAAATTTGTGTGATAGAGAAGTTTGTGTATCTGGTTTTTTTGTTTCATCATGACTTGTTTCCTTTTCTTTACCTTTCTTTTGTACCCACTTGGTAGTGATGCTTGGAATTTGCTCGTTCTTGGATGATGATGAACTTTAAGCTTCCCTGTTGTGAGGGACAAAGGTGTCTTGAGATATTCTTAATGTGTCACAATTTTGTGGGTGATTATAATCAGTAGCTATAGTCACCTCTTGTTCGTTTACTGGGAACTTCATGCATCGATGGTATGTAGAAGGTATGGCCTACATTTCATGAATCCAGGGTCGTCCTAAGAGTATGTTGTATGTCAATTCTCTGTCTAATACTTGACATGCTATATGCTTCATCACAGGCCCCACTTGAATGGGTAATACAATCAAACCTTTGGACGATCTTTCCTCCTCATCATAGGCTTTGATGGTCATTTTTCATCGAGCATCAATAGCATCTTTAGAATATCCTAGTGCACGGACTAATTTGAGGGTGCAAATGTTTAGACCAGCTCCCCCATCTATTAGAACTCTCTTAACAAGATGATTATGGATACAGACTTCGATATGCAATGCTATGTTATGCGGATGGTTTAATGATACATCATCCTATTGAGAGAATGATAGACAATGCGGGGTAGTCAGATATCCCACCATAGCTTGGAATTGACAAACATCCAAATTATTTGGTACGGTTGTGGCCACTAACGCTTGTTCAAGAATTTCTTTATGTGATGGTGACAACTTTAGGAGTTCCAGTATTGAGATTTGGGTGGGGATATTTTGTAATTGATCAACAATACTATAATGAGATTGAGGCATAAATGGACGTTGAGATCCTACTCCTTTTAATACTACCTTGGCTTTCCCCCTAGTTATGACGTTTGCTTGTTGACATTCTTGATTCTCTTGGGGGGTGTTTTTCATTTGATTGATAATATCATAACTTGATGGAGGTGGAACTGCATGTGTGGATCCAATTACCCTTAACATAAATTTTGATTGCCCCCAAGTCATGGTGTTTGCTGGTTGATGTTCTTGATTGTCTCTGATTTTTAAAACATTGATTTGATTATCAGAGTTTTGCACGCTTGGGAGTAAATCCAAAGAGGTAACATTGTTGGTTTTATTTTCCTCAATGTTATAACTAACTATATGATCATATTTGACTTTAGATAGACACAGGATTTTTGTGTTATAGACATGATTGGCATTATTCCCTTTGATGTTTGATGATGATGCACCTTTGTCATAATTTCATAGTGGATCTTTGAAGGCCGAATGATCGTTGTTATTTTGAGGTCCTTCCACATACACTTTGTTGCCGTCCACCAAATCTTGTACTGCATGTTTCAATTCCATACAATCATTTGTTTTATGACCCTTGTTATCATGATAGTTGCAATAGTCAGTGTCATTCCACCATGATGGTTTGACTTTTGGATCCCAGAACCTAGCTTCCTGTGTAGTGAGAAGGCCTCTGGTAACTAGTTCCTTCATCACTGATTCCATTGATTGACCTAAAGGTGTGAACCTTCGTCTATTGGATGGTTTTTGATATGGTAGTGTTTTTGTGCATTCATTGTTCTGCATGGTATTTGATTGGACTTTTTTGTGAATCACATGTTGTTTCATTTGTGTTGTGATTCTTTTGCCAAATTTTTGGTTTATCATTGCTTGAGTTTTAATTGGAGTAGTTATTTGATTTGTCATTGTAATGTTTGATAACTCCCCATTTTACTAATGCTTCCTGAATCTTAAGACCATTTTCTATGAATTTTTCGAAAGTGGGTGGACATTGTAATTTTAGCCTATAGCTCATTTCTTCTGTCAAGTTCTCAATGAAAAATTCCATCTTTTCTTCCTCTAGAATAGATCGAGGATATCTAGTGAACAGTCATCGCCATCTTTGGAGAAAAGACAACAATGTCTCTCCTTTGTTTTGCTTTAGGTTGTAGAGATCCTTGATAGTAACATCATTTTGGATGTTGAATGAATATTGAGAGATAAACTTGTTAACAAGTTCCTCAAATGTTTTGATACCAAGTTGTAGTTTTGAGAACCATTCCATACATGCACCTCCCAAACTTCTTGGGAATAACCTCATCAAATAAGTTTCTTCTTGAGAAAACTCAAGACTCATCGTTTTAAATTCTCGTATATGATCTATAGGATCTGTTCATCCATTGTACTTATCGTACTTTGGGAATTCACAATGTCTTGGAAAAGGTAGCAAACCAACTGTTGCGTCAAATGGATAAGGACAAATATCCTATATCGCATATCTTTTGGTTGTCCCTTTCGTCATGTCGTGTATCTGTTGCTGTAATAATTGCATTTGTGAAGTTAAAGCAACAACTGGATCGATTGTTTGTGTTGATAGCGGTATTTCTGTTTCATTTGTTTTAGTTGCATCTTTCAAACGGTTTATATCAAAATATTTTGGAAGTTTCACCCCTAATTCGACCAACATTGAAAGATATTTTTCCATGTCTTGTTCCAAAACTTTTTCCATAAACATGTGAAACTTAGGATCTTGTTGAGCCACTTGGATTTCCTCTTGAGTTATTTCATTTTTGTTGTTGTGGTTTAAAGTGTTCCAAGGATTTTCTTCTGCCATATTTTTAGATGATTCAAACTCTTGTTCTAAGAGTCTCTGTTTGTGGGACCTAGTGAAGATTGGCATAAAAAAATTTGTCCTTTCTTCTGAAATGTTGATCTTATGTGTGGGATAGTGTCAATTTGAACCTTTTTAAACAAAGTCGAATAAGATGACCGATCTTATTGATGAGACAATACTTAAAAAGTTAATTACTATACTTTTTTTTGTGATGAAGGATGTATTATCCTGATAATGAAACTTCAATGTAGTAATTGATTGTGTAATTGATTTTGACACTTGTGATTTGCAAGATCTTGTTTCAGTTGATAAGTTTGGAAATTTGAATAAACCTTTCTGATTTTGGTCCTTTGACAATGATTCTGATGAAAAATGTTGATAAAATGACAGATTGATAGACTGGTTAAAATTTTGAACTCTCTGTTTTAGAAGTGCTAAAACAGATACTAGAAGTGCTATTTCCTAGAAGCACTAGAAAAAAATCTAGAAGCGCTAATACAGGTGACAGAAGTGCTACTTTGACCAAAGCGCTGAAACACTGCCTAAAAGTGCTGGAGAAAATAACAGAAGTGCTACTTCCCAGAAGCATCGAAACAGAAACCAGAAGCACTACAAAAAGGGACAGAAGTGCTATTTTTCCAAAAGCATTAAAATAATGACTGGAAGCACTAAAACAGAGCTCAGAAATGCTATTTCACAAAAGTGCTAGAACAGTGACCCGAAGCAATGAAATAGGTTTTTCAGAATGCTAAAAATAGGCCTTCTTAAGACCTTCTACTACAAAATTTGATCTAGTCTTGTGGCATATTGTATTAGAGATTGTGGAAGATAAGAAGGATGAATCTGCTGACTACGGTTGTGAAATTATGTGAGAGCTCTTCTTTGAAAGAAGGCTTGTGAATAGAGCAGTTCTACCGCGTAGTCTAAAGAGTGACCCCTAGAAAAATCGTGATAATGGTGAATGAATGTTCTATGTTGTAAGAGAAGTTTCCGATTTTGATACAAAAAATTTTGTTTTCTCAATTTGTTTCTATAACCGAGAGGTCTTTGGGGTTTCGTGACTTTGATTTTCTTCTTGAGAAATGTGGTGGACTTCCACTTTCGCAGCATGGATTTTCTGATTTGTTTTGACTTGATTTTTTTATGATGATCTTTAAATCTGATTTAAATGAATTTGTGAAAACATGGCAAACAATTTTTGAATAAGTGTTTTAAAACTGAACATATTGTGTATGTTCAAAAATCACGAATGATTTATATTGATTTTGATGGGTTGTTTTAACATTTGTACACAAATCAAACAGACTCACACTTAAGGACAAGTAGGTCATCATTATACTCACAGCCCACATCTTGCAATTATGTTGACTCACACAGCCGTGTCACCCCCTAGAGGGCACCTGTGTTTTTGTCGTTGCCAGGTGCGTACTCAAAGTGACGGACGTAGATACCAAATCCCTTGAGCAAACAATCCTTGGTAATTATATGGTGAGTGTCTTGGGGGTAGATTCTTCCCTCCCCTTGCACCATGAGTATGATGATGTATGGATACTGACTCGGTGAGCAACTACTCTATGGTTTGTAGATAGGGTTCCGTTCGGTGTGGCAAATAGCTAAACTCCCTCAAGAGACCTCCCAATCTTTAGAACAAAGATTTTGGGGATGGTTATCTTGCCTACTGCCATCAATTTGGACTTTCATCAACAAATTGCATTTTTATTATAGTGAGTTGGATAACCTGGCTTTGGTTGTTCCCACTTAGGTCGTTCCCATAGGGTGAGTACTTTTTCCCACTATGGCAGGCCTGCTAAAGGATTTAATAAAGCATAAATGACATAAAAGAAAAGTGAATCTGGCACTTTGGTCACCTAGTTAAGGGGACAGCATAAGCCTAATCACTACAAGCACAGCATATAGATTTGTTTTGTTTTAAGCCCAAAAAGAAAGATTCTTAATCTAAGTGAAGGTGTTGCTTAACTGAAATCATGATGTTCTTTTTAACTTCTATTGTAAAATGCGGTGACTATCCTAGGATTGATAGATTTTATTCCAACTTTGAAATGACTATCATAGGATTGATCAATTTTTAAGAACTTTGAAGTGACTATCCTAGATTGATCAATTTTATCCCAACTGTGAAAAAAAAAGTAAGATCTGGCCACGGAAGCGTGGGATCCAGACTATTTTTACAAAAGTGCCAGAATATGGAACCGGAGCACTAGAACAATTACTTGAGGTGATAAAACCCAAAAGCGTCGAAACAGTGTACCGAAGTGCCGAAGTTTGTCTTAGAAGCGCTAAATCACCGAAGCGTCAAAATAGTGTACTGAAGCACTAAAGTTTGTCATAAAAGCGCTAAAACATCGGATGCACTGGAACAGTAACCGGATGCGTCGAAACTCTAAAAGCGCTAGAATAGGGATCGAAAGCACCGAAACTTTTAATGAAAGCGCTAAAACAAATCACGCTGTAAACCTGCGTAACACTTTCTAGAAAAAAAAATATTGTAATTTTGATAAAATGGGGTTAATGCCCCACGGTGGGCACCAAATTGTAAGTGTGAATATGTGAATAAGACTAAAAACACTTCTTAATACAACATTATATCAAAGATTAAACTTATTGAATCAATTCAACAAAGTAATCAAATGAAAGCGTCCTATTGCTCTCTATCTCCAAAGATTTATTAAATCTAAATTGCTCTTAGATTGTTTAAGCAAATAAGACTGCTAAAATGACTATCTAAAGAATGAGATGATGTTAATGTAATGCTAAATGATAAATCAATTAAACTAGCATGATGTTAATGTGAAACAGATAATTGCACCTCCAAGAGGCAGCCATTGTTGTGAAGCTTGATTGTTGAATTTCTTGATGTGTGATTGCTTGATACTTGATGCCTGGATTCCTACAGAGTAAGGGTGTAAAAGCTTGATTATCTGGATTTTCTTGGTTCAATGAGGCTTTATTTATAGATTTCCTGGCTATAGAAATGCACAGGGAAAGCTTTGAGAGGCTTGGATTCAATTTGGAGGATTGAATGGTGAGAGATGGAGGAGATTGAGAGAAAGATGGAGATTGTCTCTACCCATGAAAACACTAGGCATGAGAAGAGGAAAAATTGATGTAAGAAGATTGAGAGATCAAATTCCAAATTTGTCTCCAATTTGTCTCCAAAACTTCCCATGAAGTTTCAAAGCTTTAATTGTGACAAATTTAGACATAGATTAGACATAGGAAATCTAATTCATTTTTGAGGAAATGTAGATTGGAATATTCCTTTATGCTCTAATTCAAATATTTTGATTGATTTAAATTAGGAAAAGGGAGATAAATAATTTAATAAAACAAACTATAGGATAGTCATTTATTAAATTAAATAGAGGAATATGGTAATTAATTAATAAAGTGTTTTACCTTATTTAATTAATTCGAGAACGATGTGATAGATTGAAATAGGGATTTGATAATTAAATCGAAAAAAGTATATAATTTTGTTTATTTAATTAAGATGAATTTGAGAGTGAACTATATTAAATAAATATTTCTATTTATTTAAATAGTAGAGGAAATAGAATAATTAATCAAATAATGTGTATTTAATTACTCAGATGCTCCAGACCAATTTTAGGTGTATACAGCATCCATCTTGATGGGGGGAAAAAAAGACAAAAAATTAGTGGCGAAAGCTAATAGTGAATTGCAGATATACATGGACCCATTTTCGTCACATTCTGCTAACATGATTATTGATCCCATTGATTCTACTTCTCACCCTAAGGCATATGTTAAAAAGGTTACTGTTACCTCCTCTCCTCATCTTGCGGTTGACTCGTTGGATGTTAGATTTATCTCACAAAACATTCCAAAAAATAGCAAACCTTCTCTGCATTATATTCCCGCTTGCCTTAATGGTAAAATTGTGATAGAGATCTTGGTTGACCCCGCGAGTAGAGTGAATGTCATCACAGAGGAGAAATTACTCTTAAAATCCCTACATAGGGAGGAATATGAAAAAACAAAGTCCATCATCCACACATATGATTGACTTTCTCTTAAACCCTATGGATCGATAATGTTGTCCATCCTAGTTGGACCTAGGAATGTAGACATGGTCTTCGATGTCATCCCCGAGTCAAACCTATTCAGAGTGAAGCTAGGCATACCTTGGCTAGCTTCCATGAATGGGACCACCTTCATGATTCATAAGTGCCTTAATTTTTCCCATGAAGGTGTCATGCATGACACTGGATATCAGCCTATGGTATCCTATAGAGGATACTCGTTGGATCATTTTTGGCCCACTCTAGTCAGTCCACTCCCATAGAGAATGAGATTAATTTACAAGAACTATGTGAAGTATAAAACTATGGACAAGGGACAGCCAAAGTTGACCCTTCCTGTGGCAAAGCAACCTACTACCTCCTCCTCCCGAAAAGGAAAGGAGAAGCTTGCTCCCTCTTGAGTTGACTCATCCACTCCCCTCTCTTGGGACGAGTACTGGATGAAACAGAGCGGGTTCTACCCGCTAAGTTCGATGATGCCTCCTTGGTGAAAGCCCAAAGTCAAGATATTGGATCTCCCTAACGGATCCCTAGGACCCACATACTATTTGTATGATAGAAATAAAGGCTCATGGAGAGAGTTTTCCCCTCGACCTATTCCTGGTCCCCCAAACAGGAAAGGATTCACCTCTAATGTGGTAGAGTCAACTCCTCCCACCATTTCTAAACCTTCCCCTCCTTCTCCCATTTAGGAGTCTATCTTTCCATTGGAAATAGCTATGGAGGACACTCCCATGGCTGAGCAGGATCCTTCTGCCCCTCTAAAAGTTCTAATTGGTTCGAAGAGCCGTAGAAACCGCCTTTTGTGTGAGCATAAGTGTCAGCGAAAATCTCTCCTAGCCGAGCAAGCCTGCTTACAAAATAAGGAGGAGGAGATGACCACTTCTTCTATTGTGTCCTTCTCTTTCCCTCCTTTCATCTCTAAATCTCTTTCGGCTCCCACTATGAGCACACATGTACCTAGAAAGGTACAAGTGTTCATCACTCCTTCGGTTGAGCCACCCTTGTTGACTTTCATCCCGGATGTCCTGCCTTTCCCAATGCCCGTGGACATGGTGAACACTTTGGTTATTTCCACTGCGGTTCTTTCCTCTTCTCCCTCGACCCTCCTTGTTTCGTCTATGGGGATTTCACCTCCTTTCATGAAGAAGAAGGTAGAGCATGGCCCCTCCAGCAATGGAGGACGTAAGAAGAGCCCACCTTCTCCGAAAGGTGGCCCCAAGTTGACTTGTTTTTTCCTAGTAATGGAATCGGTCCTAGCCTCCCTTGAGTTTGTCACCACTCCCGAGTCCCTCGGTGAGCCCAGCGGTGAACCTTGGGTGCTAACTCTTTTGTCCACCGAGGTGAAACATGGCACTCCCGTTAAATGAATGTTTAGCTTGATAGAAAAAGTTTTGACCTTGTCGGTGATCTTCGCTAGGTTGTTGACCCTAGACCCACAGGAGCTAAGCAACGAAGATCTTATAAGTCCCTCTCCCTTGGCCCTTGTTTCCCCTTAACTTTACACCATTGTAGGCTCATCATCCTTCCTACGATGATCTAGAGTGGGAAGCTGATGACCTCTTGGTTGACCAGTGTTAGGGGGAGACCCTCTTCTTAATATTTAGATTAGATATGTGTGCATGTCATGACATGTGGTCCCCCATGATCATGCTACATGTACCTAGATGAACCTCATCACCCCTATTGGTGCATGGGTGTAGGAATGGTGTTTGTGTTGTAAACCTTCCTCCATATGTGTCACCATTCTTCCATGTTTATGATTTACTTTTGATAAATTGGGGATGATGCAAAGCATCGGGAGCATTTAGGCCTCCTTCAATGTTGACCCAATTTTTATTTTACTTTGTATTTTATACATTCTTCTTCATCTAGTTAGGGATTGATGATGGGTTTGTAAAGAAAGGATTTGGAAACCCTCCTTCAAAGTGGGAACGGTCTTAGTCTTCCCCTCACATGAGCGCAACTCCTTCCTTTTGAATTCATTGATGAAGTGAACATCTTTCAAAAGGATTCCTTGATGATGAATCGATTGAAGAAGGAAGACATTAAGCTTTTGAACAGTGTGTCCCTTGAGTGGGCCCCTTCTTTTCACGTCGGGTTCCCAACGGACCCCTTCAAAAACTCTTAACAAGTTCTATGGTGTCTAGCTTGGGGGCAACCTGACTAGACCAGCTTCACACCTAGGCATCTAGTCTTCGGGCAGCTCGACTAGATCATCCTTGCATCCTTACATATATCTTGGGGGTAGCCCGACTAGACTTCACCATTCAAAAAACGCGTCCCTTGAGTGCAACCTCCTTCCTTTTAAAGGGTTTCTGAGGGATCCCTTTCAAAGTCTTACAACTGAGTGATGGACTCCCATCTTTATTCCTATCATTCCAAACTTAGCTGTCCATGGAGGTGGAAACACTAAGATGGGGGTCTGAGTAAGGTAGGCCCCTATATAGCCCCAACAATTCTACCCTTTATTGTTTATAGGTGGAAAGAGTTTCAACAAGTTGGTGAGGAGGATATTCTACGAGATCATCTTCGTCACCCTCTTGGTAATATACCTCTTTTATCAATTCCGTATTTACTTTTCTCTCTTCTTAGTCTCATTCTTTGCTTCTAGAAACTATTAGACTCGACTATCAGTCCTTTCTCAGGATTCCAACCTCATCTTTCTGGTTGTCTAACTGTACAAATTCCATAAAAACTGTGAGATGTCAGTGCATCGTGATTTCATCCTAGAACCGCACTTTTGTCGTCAGACAAAGAGCTACCTAAGACGCAGGGTTGACTCTAGCAAAGTGACTCATCTAGTCTTCCTACGACTCCTAGGATCGCAAAGTGATCAAAGCAAATATAGTCCTCATCATTCTCATCCTTCTCATCCTAACCTTCTTTTGAAATGAGGTAAGTTAGGGCAGCCTTTCCACTCTTTCCCCTTTGTGACCTAGGGTCTTGTAGTGGTTGGTCCCCCTCTCTTACACTAGCAACCATGCACACAACATTCATGATGTTTGGTCTAGTTTGAGTTAAATAGAGCAATCCACCAATCATTGACCTATACCTTATTTGATTAGCCTTAGGAGAATAATCATTTTGTGTTAGCTTGCATCCGGTCACCATGGGTGTACCTACAGGCTTTGAGTCTTCCATGCCAAACTTTTTCAATAACTCTCTTACATATTTTGATTGAGATATAAAGATTCTATCATCTAATTGAATAATTTGCAACCCTAAAAAGAATTTCAGCTCTCCTATCATTGATATCTCAAGTTCACTTTTCATTTCATCAAAAAACTTCATACATAAGTCATCATCACCTTCAAAAATAATGTCATCAACAAGGAATTCAATAATTAGTTCTTTATCCTAATCCACCTTGAAATACAAATTGTTGTTAGCAGTACCTTTATTGAATCTAGGCTTCAACAAGTATTTATTCAATCTAGCATACCAAGCTCTAGGGGCTTTCTTAAGTCCATACAGTGGTTTCTTCAACCGAAACACCATGTATTTTTCATCAGTCAGTTGAAATCCATCTGGTTGCTCAACATAAACTTCTTCTTCTAACTCACCATTCAGAAATGTTGACTTCACATCCATTTAATAGACTTTGTAATTCTTGAAAGCAGCATAAGCAAGAAATAACCTTATAGCTTCAATTCTAGCAATAGGGGAAAAGGTTTCTTCAAAATAAATACCTTCCATCTATGAGTAACCTTTACATACCAGTCTTGCTTTATTTCTGGAAACTTCATCTCTTTCATTCAGCTTATTCCAAAAGACCCATTTGGTGCTAATCACATTTTTTTCTTGAGGTCTAGGAACGAGAACCCATGTAACATTTTTCTCTATCTGCATCAGTTCTTCCTTCATAGCTTCCATCCAATATTCATCCGTTCATGCTTCATTGACATTGCTAGGCTCAGTCTTAGAAATCAGACAATACTCTTCTACAATTTTCCTTCTAGTCTGCACATCTTTTCTTTTGTCTCCTATAATCTAACTTTTAGAATGATTTAGCTTTAAATACCTTGGGACTTTTGGATTCTCTCTAAATTCTAGTTCTTCTGTTCTCTCTTCTCCACTTCCACTAGCTTCACCTTCATGATTCTCTTGATTCATTAGAAAAAAATGAACTTGATTCTGTGTTTGAGTAGTCTTTCCTTTATCTATAATATCTGGTTGATCATCTAAGTCATATCCACAATATCTACATGACCTGTTATTATCCTCATCAACTCTGATATTCTCACTTTCAACCATTTTCTTCAATCTTCTATTGTAGTACCTGTAAGATTTTCTCTTAGTAGAGTAACCCAGAAAGATTCCTTCATCACTTCTAGCATCAAACTTTCCGGTATCTTCATCTCTCTTGATATAGCATCTACTTGCAAAGATCTTGAAATATTTAATAGTAGTCTTATGACCAAACCACAACTCAAAAGGAGTCTTACCAAAATTACCATTGACATTTACCTGGTCGATAGTATATACAACAATGCTTATTGCTTCTCTCTAGTAGATATGAGGAACATTACCTTCCAACATCATAGTTCTAGAAACATCAAAAATTGTTTTGTTCTTTCTCTCAAAAACTCTATTTTATTGAGGGGTCTGGGGAGTAGATAACTATCTCTTGATTCCATGCTCTTCACAAAATGAATTGAACTCCAAGATAGTTAATTCACCACCTTTGTCTGATCTTAAGAATTTAATCTTCAAACCTATCTCATTCTCTGCCATAGCTTTAAAACATTTGAACTTCTCTAATGCCTCATGTTTTTATCTCAAGAAAGCAACCTGTATCATCCTAAAGTAATCATAAAAAAGAAACATAAAGTACCTTTCTCCTTGTAGACTTCTGATTCTAGATTGACCACATAGATCAATATGTACCAGATCCAGTACTCCATTAGAATGATGTTGTTTACTCTGAAAAAGAAATTCTTGTCTACTTTCCCATTTGACATTTCTTGCATATGGTGTTAGTAGGATTTACTAACTTAGTTAGATCTCTGACTGCTTCTGTGGAGCTTACTTTGACAATGTTATCAAAATTCACATGACACAACCTCCTATGCCATAACCAGCTTACATTAACTTGAGCAATTAAACAACTTTCACTAGAAACATAGGTGAAAAATATTACCTCTTGTCTTTGTACTTGAAGCAATTAAATTTCCAAAGCTTCCCAATATCCTACATTTTCCATCCTTGAACTGAATATTGTATCCCTTTTCAACCATCTATCCAACACTTAACAAATTATGTTTCAATCCTTCAACACATAGGACATCATTAGTATTATATTTACCACCAAGATAAATAGTGCCTCTGCCACAAATCACACCAACATTATTATCTCCAGATCTTACAACACCATCGTCATATTTTTTGTAGCTTATAAACTTTCTTTTATCACAAATCATATGATGTGAGCATCTGTTGTCAATCACCCACTCATCCTTTTCATCAATTCTGGCTGCAAGAGGTTTCTCAATGTTTTGATTATTATTAGACATAGTGGATGCTGGACCATTTTCCTTGATAGCAATGAATACTCGTCCATCTTCATTTCCATTTTCTTAAATAGATTCATCATCACTAACACCTTCTTCATTATAATAACATTTATTTTGAAATATAGACTTGGCAGTTTTTTATTTAGAAACTCTTTCAAGACACCTTGATGCAAAATTACCAATTTTACTACAAGAGAAACATTTAATAGGCAGTTTTCCTTTATACTTACCTTGACCTTTGGCTTCTCCTTTCACAATCAATTCTTCTAGCTCTTCTAGCTCTCTTTCTTCATCTTCAATCTATTTCATCTCATCTTCATATTTGAATGTATTTCTGGAACTTTCTCCTAGACCATATCTCTATTATCTTTTTCTAGATATAGTAGCTTTAAATGTAGATTCTACTTTAGGAGTAGACTCACCAAATTCACACAACTCAAAGGAAGCAATTTTACCAATCAACATGTCTCTTATCACGTTTGTTACTATCTTGAGCTCTTCAATAGCATGAGGTTTTGTTTTGTAGGAAGTAGGCACTGATCTGAGCACTTTAGCCACAATCGCATCTTCTTTGATAATTCCATCAGCACATCTAATACCCATCACTAGCTCATTTACTTTATGCATGAAAGGAAAAATGTTTTCATCTTCACTCATCTTCATGTTTTTCCACTTGCCTTTCAGACTTTGCAGCTTAGAAACTTTCACTTGTGCATCTCCTTCATACAATGTTTCCAAATTCTTCCAAATGTCATGTGCAGTCTTCAAACCTATCAGATTTGTCATCTCTGAATCTGTCAAAGCACTTAGTAATGCTTCAATAGCCCTGATATTGGTTTCACCTTATTTGATCTCATCAAGAGTAATGGGACTATTCTGAGGAATGTTATATTTGTTCTTTGTAATCTTCTAGAAAGGTTCACCAATGCACTTCAAATGACACTCCATTCTGACCTTCCATAGAGAGTAATTTCTACCATCAAATTTGGGACTATCCTTCTTGTATGATGCCATCTCAGATCACCTCAACCTATAAAACTTCTTCAGAGGAACCATCTCTGATACCAATTGTTGGAAAAAAAAGGATATAAAACTGAGAGGGGGGTGAATCAATTGTTATAGAATTTAAAAATTATCTTACTTTATCAACCTTTAATCTCAGATCTGGTAATTAATAGTGAAAGCGAGAATCAACAACACATTAGAAACACACAACACAAGGATTTTTGTGTGGAAACCCTGTTAGGGGAAAAACCACGGTGGAGGTTAATACAAAATTATACCTTGTTAAAATTATTATAGAAATGAATAAGGAATGCACATGCATTCAGGCACACTTCCTAGAAATCACTAGTGAGAAGGGAAGGATCACTACCTTACATAAAACAATCAGATTAAATCCATCTCGTGAGGTTTAACTGAGGAATTAGCTTCTTCAAAATCTTGATGACAGTTTCGATTAGGCACAAAAATACTTCTTCACTCTTCACTCAAACACCTTCACACTCTACTTTGCAATCATATGATCTGATATTTATTCACACAAATCTTGCACACACTTCACATATATTCACTGAGCATACTCAAAAAAGAGGAAAAAATCACTCTTATATATCCGCTACATGGATTTACATCAACTCTGTCGACCACAAATAAATAATAGATGAATTACAAATTGTCAGACCAATACATGAACAAATCTCAATGTGCACCAACCTAAGTCAGTCACAACATAATGAAGACCTAAATAAACATCCTCGAATACACAAACCATACCAAAATTAATCCACAAGGATCCACAACATGCTACCACCATCATTTCAGCCAAGAACATAAAAAATCAAACACACAAAGGAAAAATCTTTGATGAAGAACACACCGATCAACACAGATGTACCACAATCATAGAGGACAATCCAGAAACATCACTGAACATCTCAGGAATGTACACAATAACTCAATTCACTAGAATTATATTCTCTTCTTCCAAAAACACCAACTATAGTAACAAAATAACTGTAGGAACTCAGAAACTCATAACTTTCTCCAATCTTGATGCACACCGGTAAAAATTCCGAATAATATACTAGATAGGCTCAACAACAAACCCTTTAATGCATGACTTCTAAATATCAACTTAGAAACCTTTACACCATTATGATCTTCACAACTTCATAGACTGTCTACAACATATTTATGATAATTTTCTCAATATCCTCAACATATACAATCTTCAGGAATCATCAATGCTAATAGTGTTGACATCAATAACAACCAAATATTTGAAATACAACCACAAAATCTAACAAAAAGATCAATAGTCTTCCTCTCAAGCTCCAGCAGATGACTCAGACCATAGTGTGGATTGTCCCCCTATGCTAAGTGCTTAGCTCATCAGCTCTCACCCCCCGGTCAACTCATAGTCTTATCTCAATGGTAATCTAGGTACCAACTCTGCCAATTCTTGTCCTCTCATTTCTAATTCATCTTCTTGCATTAATTGTTTGGATTTACCCTTTGATCTTTTCCATCCTTGGTCAAGTATCGAGGCCTCCATTCTGCCTATCAATTCTTTTTCTTCTGACTTCTCTCGCCTAGTCTTTTCTTCCTCTCAAGTCATCCAACCCTTGGAGGTTGTGGTGCCTCTTTTCCTCTTGGCCAACCTTACCTCGATCGCCACCCCGCATTAATTCTTTCATGTCCAATTATGGTTTTTTTTGGTCTTCTCATTCTTCTCCTCATGACCTTTCTTTCCTACCTCATGATTCTAGCTCCCTTGATTTTAATATCATGCGAGATTGGGAGTCAAAGTTGGTGGTTAACCTCTCTAGTGCCACCCTCGACCCTCTTGTCATCAATTTATTAAAACATGGTCCTAGATTTTCCATTTCCCCATGCACAATTCCCCACGTAGACTTTCTCATCAAAATTGAAAACATTGTGCATGGGATTCCTTCAAATATTGCTACAAAAATCAAGCAAGATTGTGTTGTCGTCCTCCGTCATGCAAAACCTCCTAGGCAATATCCCGAAAGCTGAGCTTATTGCGTTCAACAATTTTTTGTGCAATAAAGCCTTAATCATTTTCAAAGTGGATAAAGGGAATGCCACAGTCATCATGAGCAAACAAGATTACCATTTCAAAATGCTTGACCTTCTATCTGATTTCTCTAGCTACAAAATGTTATCTCAGAGCCCTTTTCTTAAAATTATAAATAAGTCAAGTAGGCTATTTCCCTCTCATCCTTTGATTATTCTACCAAAACTTGTTTGTTTCCCTCCAAAGAAGTGATGCCTTGTATCTATGGGGTCCCAAAAATTCACAAAAAGGATATTCCTTTAAGAACCATTATAGATAAGATAGACTATCCCACTTACAAATTAGCATCCTTGCCAAATTAATCTCTCTTCTTGTCGGTAATTCTAATTCCCACATCAAAGATTCCTCCCATTTCATAGATTTTTGCATGAGCGTCATGCTAGATAATAATGACATTTTAGTGAGCTTTGAGGTTGTTTGTCTCTTTACCAAGGTTCCCATCCCTGATGCCATTGATATTATTAGGCGCAAAACTAATGATGAAATTTCCTCTCTTGTAGAGTTGTGCCTGAAATCCACCTTCTTCTCTTTCCAAAATGTCATCTATGAGTAGGTTTATGGTGTGGCCATGGGTTCTCCCCTCTCTCCAGTCATTGCTAACCTCTACATTGAGCAATTTGAAGAGTCTGCCCTTTTCTCCTCCCCCCTTAAGTGAAAATGGTGGAAGGGATATGTGGATGAAACCAATGTTCATTGGTTGAATGGGATCGACCAATTAGAAGAATTTCATGCCCATCTCAATAGCTTGGCCCATTGCATCTCCTTTACTAAGGAGATTGAATCTAATGGCCAACTCCCTTTCCTCGACATATTTCTTGTTAAAAAATCTGATGGCTCCCTAGGTCATCGGGTTTTTCACAAGGCCACCCACACCAACCTCTTCCTCCACTCATCTTCCCATCACCACCCTTGTCAAAAAAGTATCCTTAAAAACCTCACCTTGAGGGAGTTTTGTATTTGTGATGAAGAGTACTTGGACCAAGAGTTGGCCCATCTTCATAAAGTCTTCATCCTTAATGGATATAAAAACAATCAAATCTCTAGAGCCTTTAGCCACGTGAGGGAAAGTTTCTACTCCAATTCCTCAACCTCCAATCCTAATTTCCTCCTTGGTGCTTCTCTTCCTTATATTGAAGGAATTTCCCAAAAAATCTCCAAGATCCTTTTGAAGAAAGGGCTTCATTGTGTAGTCAAACCTTTCTCAACCGTGAAACATCCTCTCCCTTCTCTCAAGGACTCGAGAGATATTTTACTTGAGTCCAAGGTCTACCTGGTAGTTTTCTCTTATGGCATCCCGTATATAGGTGAAATGGGTCGTTATTTTTTCACAAAGATTAAGGAGCAAAGTGCAGACGTCACACATGATCAAGATGTCAAATTAGCACTTGCAAACCACTCTTCTTCAACTAAGCACCATATATGCTTAGAAAAAATTCAAATCGTATGCAAAGAAGATAAATATTTTGAAAGGAAGATCAAGGAAGCCATTCACATTAGCAACCACCCCTCTAACCTCAACTGTGATGAGGGTTGGAGTGTTAGTATTGCTTGTCAACCCTTACTCTCTGACCTCTATAACCAGGTCCATTCTTAGCTTTTCCATGCTCCCTTCCTCTCCCCCCCTCTCTTTCTTTTCTTTTTCCTCCCCCCTTCTCGTCCTTCAACAACCTCCTCCCTTTTTGGCCTTTCTTCCCCCTTGGGTGGGGTATTGTCTCCTTTCATTCTTCCTCCTCTTCCTCCTTTCATTGTGTTTCTCATTCTTTCTCTTTTTCCTTGGTCTTTCCATGGCAGTTTTGTTGTTCTATTGTTCCCAGTCTTATTTTCTATTTTTTCTCATGTCTTTGTTTTCATTTTTTGGTTTTCCTTAATTGTGCCTTTTCTTTAGTTTCTTTTTCTTATTTATTTGTAATTTAAATATTTTCATTTTTGTTCTTTTGTATATATATATATCATTCTTTTTATTCTCTTATCTTTTCAGCTTTAAATTTTTTCTATTCATTTATTCTTTTTTCTATATTTAATTCTTTTATCTTTGCTTATATTCTCTCGGGTTCTTATATTTATTTCTTTTGTTTATTTATTTTTTCTCTTTTCTCTTTATAATCTTTCATTTACTTTCTTTTTACAGTTCTTATATATATATATATATATATATATATATATATATATATATATATATATATATATATATATATATATATATATATATATAATATCTATATATATATACTTTTATTCTTTTGTCTCTTATTTATTTTCTTTGTTTATTCATTTTAGTATATATTTCTATTTTTTTATTTTTGTTCTTTTATTTATATTATTTTTTTAATTCTTTTGTCTTTAGATTTATTTAGTTTGTTTTTTTTTTAATTATTTCTTTCATCTTTTCATTTATTATTTTCTCTTTGCTTTTATTCCTTTATCTTTTTATTTATTCCTTTATCGTTTCTTATTCTATTTTATGTTCTTTTATTTACATTCTTCGGTTTACTTATTTTTATCTTGTCTATTTTTATTCTTTTTTGTTTTCTTTGAGTGTTGTTTTTCTCTTATACATATACATAAATATATATACATATATATATGTAGAGGCCGTTTTCTGCATTTTACTCAAGATCAACATTACCATGTCTATTCCATTTGAAACAAAGAAAATAAAAGTCTCCCTATGAGATATTGAATCATGTCAAATATGCCAAAAAAAGCTCTAAAAGATCAAAGAAGGACATTTGAAAACACATACAAACAATATTCATACCTATCTCATAGTGGAAGCAGTGCACCTTTGATGTGAAAAGGATGCCCTTTCCCACCTCCTTGACAAGCTTCAAATGATAATAATGAAAAATGAAAGTGATGGAGATGAAAATGCAAGATGAACTCAAAATGACTATAGTACAAATACTTAGGTTGTGGATGGATTTAGAGTAGAAGTGCCTTGTATTTATAGGTTGAAGGTGTTGGTGTTTTTTCTAGCTGAACCTTGAAATTCTCTAAGAGGTAGCCAACCTATATGTTCAAGAATCATCAAAATTAGAGGCCAAATAATGGGTAAAGTCTTTCAGGATTTTACCCCTACACTTTAGGCTCTGTGGGACCAAGGAGGGTATTTCCTATTGTGTACACTGTAGATTTTATATTTAATGCCTCAAGAACACTTCCACACATAGATCTATTCCCACTGACTGCAAATAGACACAATTCATTAAAGGTTTGGTTGACATTTAAACAAACCATCATCTATTGCTAGGAATTAATTGGGACTTCTGATTGTAATTGAAAGTATTTAATGATTTTTATTCTCATTCTAAATCCCTATCCAAACACATGACTAACTCAAATATCTATAACATAATAAAATAAAGAGACCAATGCTTCATCAATTGGGACAACAAAGTCAAATTAGCAACAATTAGTAATACATCAACCATTTATCTCAGAAATTGGTGGACTATTGTCATACTACCTTGTAGTATTCAACTCATTGCATCAGAAACATAATTGCTTACCCAATCCTAAGCCATTTCCTCACAAACCTATGACTTCATTTAAGCATTTAATCAATTCTTTGAATTGAAGCTAAAATAAACCCACATATTCAATTAAAACAATTAGAGGTCCAAACAAAAAGGTCCTTAATCCTTTCATTCATAATCTACAAGAAAATTACAGAGGAGAGAGTGCATTTCAGAATTAGGCTTTGCTCTCATAATCTGTGGCTTATGTAAAACCATTTTAAGATTATTACAAACATGACTGGAACCCAAGACAATTTACTGCTCTATTTATCATCATTGTTTACAATATTCATTTTTCTTAGCTTAGCTACTCACCCAGACCAATTTTGGACTTCAGAATGAAACCCTTTACAATGAAAAAGAAGAGAAGATAAAGGAGAATAAGCAGCCCTAAAATAATTCTACAAAAGACACCTAGCAATATTGTTCTCCTTATTTGTAACAAAAAATGTAAAGACTCTCTCTTCTTTCTTTAGAATAAACCACTGCCTCTGTATTTTGCCTGTTTTACCTTGTAGTTGAAAAAAAATCCTTCATGAAAGCCCTCAATTTCTGCCCTTATTTTTGCTCTACTTTTATCATACTTGCTGCACAAAGTAATTTCACTTCTCATTTTATTTCCAGCAAATAAATTTTTCTCAACTTTATAACGGAGCCCTTGATTTATTAAGTTCCATCATATTGCACAAAATTTTAATCTGTTCCCCCAATATATTAAATGTTTCATTTAAAACAATTGCCCCTCAATATTTTACTTAGGAAAAATCACCCACTTCCAATTCACCTTCATTTCCCAACAACATTTTACATTTACATGCCCAGCACAAAAAATATTCAACTTTAATAAAGGAGTAATTTATCCCTCTAAATATTTCCTATGCCAAGTTCTCCTTCATTTTATATTTAAGATCCTTGCCTTCAAATTTTACATAGGTCTACTAGGCTTCTGCCTGCACACATCACTCATTGCATGTTGCTGGAGAAAATGGAGAGAACAACTCGTGATGGTTAAAAGGCGAGTGATAAGTTGAACACAACCAAAATTGAAAATTATCGAGGAATAAAATATTTACCCGTGCTCTTCATTTCACTTCACAGCCATCTAAAAAGTAAAGATTTGAAAAAAAAACATTTATCGAGCAAAGCAAATCTTTCCCATGCCTTCAAAAGCTATCGGGCCCACCAAATTCCTTCCCCAACAAGAAAATCGAGTGTTGCTCATTTGTTCAAGAAATGGAGAAGCCAACAGGCGATAGTAACACCATCATTGATGGCATGTTGGTGAGGGGAATGAAGGAAGGAACCGGTGATGGTTAAAGAGGCAATGATGAAAATGAAAAGCCATCACTCATCACCTATTCATCCAGGAAATGGAGAATCCTTCCATGATAAGCAATGAGAGCCCGAGAACTTTGTCGTGCAACCATAAACGTTTGCTAAAACCAAAGAAAACATTAAATAAACCTGTCATATCAGGGCATCATCGCTGGAAAGCATTGCATTGCTAAAAACAAATGGGAAAGAGATATTTTTAGCCAGAGGCATGAGTTTTTCAGTGCAACAATGAAAATCGTGAAAGTTGCCTCTAGAAGCCAAGAATTAAACTTGCTTGTCCCAAAAACATTTGAAATATATTTTATATTTTCCCCTTTTCATTTGCACAATATTTTAAATATTCAAAATATTTTAAATATTAACATTCGTAACTTTAGAAAAAAATGTCTTTTAATTACGCCTACGAGCCATTTGAAGAAATTTATTGCAGGAAAATCGAGATACCTCGAGCCGTGAAAATTTGTGTAGGATCATAATCCATTATTTAGAGAAAACCCATTTCCTCAAATTTTTCTCAGCCCTTAAAATTCAGGTACCTCCTTTGTAAACTGGCCCTTGGGAATGTTCATCGCAATCGAAATGCATTAAAATAATGCATCAAATTAACTCCATTTTTTTATGAAAATGGAGATATATAGGTTTTAGACGAAAAAAAGAAGTGGGTTGTCATTAGATTTGCAAAATTTGACACTTTATAGAACACCATTTTTGGCCTTGTCATGATCAGGAAGCAAACAAAAACATCAGAACTTATCCTGAGACCCTGAAACTGAGCAGGCATGCACACATTTGATCCAAGAATGGATTGAGAAAGATGGTTCACAAAAAGAGATCTTGAGGTGCAAAATATTAATCAATAAAGTTGCTTACTCGGATTTTTCTGCATCTGCACCTGTTCAGAACCAATTAAAGCGCGCCTAATTACCACTTTGAAAAAATACCAAATCAACTTCTGGGGGGATACCACTAAAAATATTAGCTCATTTAGGTACACTGATTATGTGTGCAAAAGGTATTTCCTTGAATCATCATTCTTCACAAAATATTAAGGGTCAAACTTGACCTCCTTGAAACACTGTCAGAAATGCAGATGTAAAACTGAACAAACTACATTTGATTTTAATCTCAAAAAATTAACAAATCACATCATGAGGCTTTGAAAACTGATAGTGAGGCATATGAAAGTGCGGATAATGGAGAGAAACAATCATTTTTCCTTGAAGACCGTCCATTTGTGAAATATCAGCTCGAACAGGAGGCCACTCCGCAGACCAAATAGTTTGCAAATAGAAGAAAAGTGGAAAACCCTCCAGCTTTTCCTTTCAAAACCCTACCAAAATTCATCATGGGAAGCTAAAAAAAGACATGGACATTCACATATGTCACACGAGTGGGTCCACCAAGATATTTTGTATGAAAATTAACGGGCTCTGAATTATGACCCTCCAAAGTGAGTCACTTAGGCATATTTTTTAGGTGCACTTCTAAGAGTGCAGTGGAAATTTTTTTGATATGGGAACTTCAAATTTTGTAAATTTGAGAGTGCCACCAATTTCTCTGACTGAGGATGTATGGCCCTTGTGGGCATAGCAAGAATACAGATCTTTGGGGAGTAGACCAAATACTGAGTCCATTGGGTGTTCTAAAACTTATCCCTTATTCAACCTCTTTTTTTCAATTTCACTTGGTGACCCCAGGCCACTAAATGAAAAAGGGGGGTCAATATTTACCTCTGTCAAACACCAATTTGTTGAAGGAGTTGATCTCCCTCAACTCATGCTTTCCTTTGTCACACCACAACAACATAGGTGACTACATTTCTGCAAACAAAAGTATTGAGTTGCCTTTATGCAAGTGGAAAATTGCTCCTTGTTTAGCTTTGTCATCAAGTAGCAACCAAATCACATATGCCACATCACTGCCACTCTCTCCATTTTTTGATTTTGTATCAAGTGACAAGATATGATGATAGTGAACAAGAACACATGGAGACAAGGTCTTATAACATGTCACTGAGGCAAATCTGAAAATATCACTGCAATATGCCTATTAAACATGCTTTTATCTCCCAATAGTCCATCAAATGCAACATTACCAATATATTCATAATTATCATGCATCTGTAAATCAGGTGTACTCTTAAAATATTGACTATCATGTGGCAACAACTTATCATATTCATCACATAAATCATCCTCAAGCTGAAAATAACATTCTTCAATGTTTTGCACATTGCCACATTTTGTGAAAAAATCTTCCAGCTGACAATAGTAACACTCACATTCTACCACATGGTAGGTACTATTAAGCTCATTCTAATTACTAGTTTGCATGTCTAAGGTAAGACTATAACAATAACTTACCAAAAGATCTTGCACATCATGCAAACTATCTCTGAGTGTATGTAAAGAAGTACACTCATACATTGACACATTGTGTAACTGTCCTCCATCATGCTGATATAAAGAATCATCAAGTATTTCTGACTTTTCTTCTTCACTCACCTTGTTATCCTTTGAACATAACATATCAAGATCTTCATCATCCCAAGCTTGCTTAAAAATAGGCAATTCTGGTTCAGAAGAATACCTTGATTTTACCTTGAAATCAACATTCACATCCACATGAAAAGACTCATGACTAGGATCATCTTAATCAAAAACTGAACACTTGTCCAAATCTGCATGAATATTCTCAAAGCTTGGCTCATTGGATACAAAAACCTCATAGTCATCTACTATTTCTAATTCATCAAAACAAATTTGTGAACTTGTATAAGTATCCATACTTTCATACTCATCATATAATGGATCATTACAATCAAATTGTTGCTCATCCTGATCCACATTATCATCATGCTGACCAACTAGTTCATAATTAGGAGGCAGATCAAAAACACATGCATCATACCTTGCATCGTGAAGACCATAATCACTATCAAAATCAATATGGGTAGCACACAACAACTAGGGATTATTATGTGCACATCTCTCATATTTAGTGGTCAATAGATTTGAAATTTATTCACTGCTAGATAGATCATTGTTTTGATCCATTCTTTCAACAACTTCTTCACCTTGACCCCCACTATAATTGCATGCATCATCAAATTGCAAATCAGGATATATCAAGATGTCATCATCATCAAAATAAAAAAATTCAATGGAATAATCATAAACTAGATTTCCCCAATCATAAGAAATGGAATCAACAACTTTGTCAATAGTATGGTCACAATTCATCAAAGAGAAAGGGTTGTCCACTTGTTCATTCTTACTTATTTCTGGGTTGTCATGGCAGCAATCTACATCCTTTTGTATTTCACCATTGGATTGGGTCTCATCATTGAGTTTTTCATTCACATCCTCTTGAGGATAGACACAAACATTTTCACTGTCAAATTGAAAACCATCAATGGTTTCTTCATTGCAGTTGCTTGTGGTTGACCTTGCTAACTAAAATTCATTACATACTTTATAACTTGCAGGTGATATAATGACATTCTCAGAAGTATTTCTCAATTCAGCAAGCTCCTTTGTCTCATCATGAAAGCTTTCATCAATGATACATACACTTATAAGATTAGTATGACCAAGTGTGTCATAATGATACTGATTACACATATCCTCTTCAAAAAATAAGTCCAATTCATATCCCTCATCATATCTTTCATCATTATGGCAGCAATTTTCATCTAGGTATATTTCTTCTATAGTTTGTTCAAGGACAACTTCCTCATCAGCTAATGATGCATCATTCTTGTCTTCTACCTTCTCAAGTATGCATTTGTCTCTATTTAAAATCAAAGAAATATGATCATTTGTACTTACACAACTGCTGATTTCATCAGCATGTTTATGGACCATTGAAGACAACAAAATTTGTGCATATTTATTCCTCATTTTCTCCAAATTATCTAAAACTATGTATGCCATATACATATTTGATATTTTAAAATATTTTATCAATCCACTAGATCCTTCCTCAAAAGCTTCAAAGTACATATGAATACAACCTGGAGTACTAGGTCTGAAATTTTGAGGGACTAATGAAAGAGAAACAACAATATTTTGATTGAAAACAATGCTTGACTCTTCATCCTATTTTTTAATCTACTTTAACCTTATGACAAGGTTAGAAGGTTTTTTTTTTAAATTCTTCTTTATAAACATCCACTAGTTTATTCTAGTAGGAAAAGGACTTCTCAGGAAAACTTAAGTACCAGTCCCTGGCCCTTGCTTCAAGAGATCTGACAAAAAATTGCATCCACATATCTTGATCTCCGAATGAATGTTTCTCCATGAAGCTAGAAAAACTTTGGACATGTGCATATCCTTCACATACATTGTATCCATTAAATCTAGGCATCTATTTATAGACTTGATTTGGCATACTTTCAACCTTGTAATCAACCCATGACAAGTCTAATTATTTAGAGAAAATCCATTTCCTCATATTTTTCCCAACCCTTAAAATCTAGTTACCTACTTTGTAAATTGGCCCCTAGGACATGTTCATTGCAACTGAAATGCATTAAAATAATGCATCAAATAACCTCCATTTTTTTATTAAAATGGAGTTATATAGGTTTTAGACCAAAACAAGAAATGGGTTGTCATTATATTTTCAAAATTTGACACTTTCCGAAACACCATTTTTTGCCTTGTCATGATCAGGAAGAAAAACAAAAACATCAGAACTTATCCAGAGACCTTGAAACTTAATAGGCATGCACACATTTGATCCAAGAATGGAGTGAAAAAGACTGTTCGAGAAAAGAGATCCTGAGGTACAAAATATTAATCAACAAAGTTGCTTACTCAGATTTTTCTGCATGAACTAATTAAAGCTCACCCAGTTACCACTTTGAAAAAATACAAAATCAACTTCTAGGGGGTTGCCACTGGAAAAATTAGCTCATTTAGGATTATGGGTTAATTAGTTCAGATTATTTAACTTGGAGGAATTTTAAGGATTTGACATTTGATTTAAATTATTTTGATTAATTGAATCAGATGATAGGACCTTGAGGACATAATTAAATAATTTAATTTATTTAATCAGACATGATGAATATTGGTTCATCAATCTAATAAATTGTTTTATTTGATTAATAGAGGAATTTGATGCTAATTAGTTAAAATTAGATGCATGATGTTGATTACGATTATTTTCATGTCTACATTTTGCCCCTCTTTGAACCAATGTACCTACTGCATTGGTTCAAAGAATGATGCTGCCAAGATCAAAATTCTTTTTTATTTTATTTTTCCAGATGCCCCAGTAGAAAGAATTATGTTAGCACATTTCCCCCTCAAGAGATCGAGCGAAAAGTTCAATTTGAGGGTTGATCTCACGACAAAGAGCTTCAAGATGGACATATGGATGGTTAGACTAACATATCTATATGATGATGCAAATGAGATATTTTTAAGATTCTTAGAATAAAAAATCTATATTATTTTAAACAACTTAAATGATGACGCAATGCATGTGAGATGGATGAGACAGATGATGTTTTCATATGAGAGTGAAAATGCTTTATGAATGTAGGATGGATTCATTTATGAAATGATGCTATGTTAGCGTGAAAGAGGATAGAAGAATGCGAGGGATCAACCCTCCAAGAAGATGCAGAAGTCCAACAAGTCTATGAGTTGTCAAGAATTTATTAGACATGACGATGAATGATGATTTATTTCTTATCCAAGGATGGGAGAGGTAAAGAGCATAACTTTCCTTATGTTTGATAACACACATAGATACAATGCATCAAGGTACAAACAACCAGGATGATGTTGTATCTAGTGAGATGGAATTTGACTTGACAAACAGATAGGAGTATTCTTGTTCACACCTGACATACAAAAACCTTACTAGGATGTACTTCAAAAGCTTCAAACATATCAGACCAAAGCATGGAAAGGTGTAACCTATCAATGCAATAGTCAACAAGCTATCCAAAACACCTTCCATCCATGCCCTATAAAGAAAGTATTATCCAACAAGCACAATAGACAAAAGATAAAGATCAATGTCCCATTCCTTTCTCTCTAAATTGTTTGATTAGACATCATCGAGAGGTCACTAGAATGAGTGCAATAAGATGAATCAACAAGATAAAGATAAAGTACACAAACAAGTCAATGTTCTTCATACCACTAACCAAGACTAAACTACGATGGTGTTTGATGTTGATGTCCACTATAGGAAGGATTCATCCTAGGACATGATGTTATCAGATGATGATGAGATTGATTGGATGATAGGCTAGTGATAGAAAGAGTTGACCAACCTATTTACCTACTCACCTAGACTTAAGACCTTAACGATTAGGTTTTCACTTTTAAACCTGCTAGACTTGCTTCTGATTTATTATGAGTGAGATTTATTGTGGGTGAAAGCGAGATGAGATGGATGGATTTTTCCAATATTTGGATGTTTTTGGTATTTTTGCAATGTTGTGAGGCTATTTTTGGGAATTTTGAGATGTTTTAGAAATGTTTTGATTTTTTAATTTTTAAATTATTTTTTTTGGATTTTCTGAGATTTTGACCAAGAAGCTAACCTAGAGACCTATCCTAGGGGTCTCGGGGGATGATCAAAGATTATCCTTGCCTACATTATACACACAAAGACTAGGTAGTTTGACTGACACACACTCGATTATTGATGAGATATGAACAAATGGATTTCCAACTTATTATGATGGACGCCTAATGGACTGACCTAAGGTGTCTCAAGGGATAATCAAAGATCAACCTTGCCTACGTTCAAGCTTAGAGACGATGTAGTTTGATAGGATGAATCTATTTTTTGACTTTTTAGATTTTTGACATGTTTTGGATTTTCGATTTTACAATTTTTTTTGGGATTTATTTAAGGATTTTATGAATATTTTTTTATTTTTTTTATTTTAAGCAATACTTCAAGGATATACATGAATCTGATCCGAATGCAGGTAAAATAAAATGCCCCCAGTGTGATGCAATAGACTACTTCGATATAGGCAAGAAAAACTAACCTTAGGGATGTGCCAAGTAGTACTAGGAGGGAATATGATATGAACACTGAATCAAGCTATGGTGTGGATGCGGATGGGTGATAGGAGGATCAATGGAATGTGATAGGTGAGGCAAACGGCAATGGTAGGTGGCATAGGGAAATTCATATAGATCATGGTGGGTGGAAAGTGCTTTATTTACACAAGGTGCATGTTTTTTCAGGTTTTCACCAAGGTACTTGCCCAAAGTGCCACTAAAGTGGTTTTCACTAAAGGATGATTTTTAATCCTTTTTCTGATGTTTTTGGATTTTTATATTTTTATATTTTTATATTTTTTTATATTTTTGGTTTTATACCTTGAAACTTAGGCATAATTTTTTTTGAGATGGGAGCTATTCATGGGCTCCTGTAGAGGCTCCCCTTCGGATGTTGATAGTTGATATGCCCCTGACTTGTAGCTTGCCGTTATGAGGAAGGGTCCCAACCAATTGGGTTCAAATTTTCCCTTCCTATCTAGATTTGGCACATTTTTATGATTCTCCTTCAATACCAATTCTCCAATTTGGAACGTATGACTCCTGATCTTCTTGTTGTAGCTCCGCTTGAGATGGTTTTGGTAGACTTGTAAATGGTTTAAGGAATCCATGTGCCTCTCATCCAATAGTTCCAGCTCATTCAATTGTGATACCCAATACTCTTCATCTATTATGAGATTTTGCAGTGATATTCTTAGGGTTGGGAGCTTGATCTCAATGGGGAGGATGAATTCTAATCCGTAGACCAGGGAGAAAGGGGTTGCACCTATGGGTGTGTGGATGCTTGTTTGGTAGGCCCCTTAGGCAAGATCTAACTGTAGGTTCCAATCATGACCAGCTTCATTGACAATCCTTTTGAGGATTTTGAGGATGGTTTTATTTATAGCCTCAGCTTGGCTATTACCCTAGGGGTAGTATGGAGTGGAAAAGTGGTGTTGGATGTTGAAATTTTGGCATAGGTCTTGAACATCCTAGTTTTTGAAAGGTGTCTCGTTATCTGAGATAATGGCTTGAGGTAAACCGTAGCGGCAAATGAGGTAATTCAAGATGCACATGGAAATATTATTTCCTATAATATAGGTCATTTTGTGAAGTATAATGTGGTGGTGATAGTAAAATTGTGTCCATTAGATGAGGTGTGGGTGATTTTTCCAATGAGATTGAGCCCCCACCATGAAAAGGGCCAAGGTGTAACAATCGGGTTGAGCTCTTGAGTTGGTGCATGGATGAGATCCCCATGTTGTTGGCATTACAAGAATTTCTTGACATATTCATGGGCTTCTCTTTCCATTGTTGACCAATAGTACCTCTTTCTTAGCAACTTCTTGGCCAAGGTCATACCGCTCGAATGTGAACCACAGATGCATTATGTACCTCTATTAAAGTAGTTAAATCTTCCTCAGCATTTAAGTATTGTAACAGGGTTTCCTCAATTCTCCTACGGTATAGGGTGTTGCCTAGGATAACAAAACGACTCAACTTCTTCACAAAGGATTTTTTAAGGTTGGGAGTTATGTCAATAAGGAGGACTCCTATTCTAAGATAAGTGTATATGTCATGACACCATGGGTTACTAGGACCAACGATTTCACACACAAATTCAGACTCTGGTACCTCGAAAGTTGGTACGAGAAGCTTCTCTATTAGGAATTCTTGCTTTGGGACGTTGCATCAGATATCTAGTAGTGATCCGAATATTTCCATAGCATCTGTTGCTCTATTATTTTCTCTTGGTATATGCTCAAAGGTAATACCGATGAAGGATTATTTGAGGCTTTCTACCAGTTTTTTGTATGGAGTCAACTTGTCATCCTTTGTTTGATATTGTTCATTGACTTGGTTGATGATTGTGTCACCAAAAAGTGTATCCTTTGACACTTTTCACTCACTTGGACCCTTGACTACAGATTTTGGACCTTTTTCAACCATTTTTTCACCCCTTTCCAAGCCTTGTGCCAAAGTGTTGTAAGGTGTTGTAAAAAAATTTCATGCTTTCCTAGGCTTTTCATCACTCAATTAACCCTTTATTATACTATAATGACCCCTTAATACACATATAAGTCCTATCTTAGTGTTTTTTCATGAGAAAATCTTGAAAAACATCAAGAATCACATAATAATCCCCAACAACCAATAAAAAAATCCCAAGTGGACTAGGTCGCCACCTTGGGCGACCTAGTCCCATGTGGCATAAAAATTGAAATAAACTTAATTTCTTTTAGGATTTTGGTGTCTTAAACCCTAAGGTCGGCCTATGTGGTATTATTTCAAGGAAATCAGGGCACAACTTCTATAAATAAGGGTTATTCCCCTCGTTTTTCCTCTCCTAAGACTTCTTCCATCTCATTTTTCACCTCTCTTCTTTATCATCTCTTCTTCTTCTCAAGAATGTTAGGGTTTGAGTAGTTTAAGCCAACAAGGCATTTCTCAAGAAACATTCAAGGGTTGAATCCTCCATTGCTACAACTCAAGATCAAACCTCATAGAAAGGTAAACTCCATCACTCCTTTGTTTCATGCTTTATTACTTTATTTCATCTTTTGGTTTGATTACTCAAAATGGGTTTGACTAAAGAAAACTCCCAATCCCTAACAATCAACAAGTTTTCCTTCTTTGTGTGATTTGTAGGTCTTATAGGTAGATTTGGAAAAGAATCAAGGTGTAAGAACATTCAAAAACTTATCCAAGCTCTCCAAGGTTGAAGAAACCCTAGTTGAAGCTTGGAGGACCCCCACATACCAGAATCTTCACTTTCGAGACCAAACACTTGGAGGAACAAAAAACACACACCAAGGGCTACAAATTCCATCTCCTGATCTTCAAAAATTTAGAAGAAGACTAAGTCACTACTTTGGGTGACCTAGTTCCACTAAAACTATTTTTCAGGGATTTTGGTAGATTTGGATACCCTTTTGGCTAAAACGTGGTCTGGTGAAGTTTTCTAGGAAAAGGACTAGGTCTCCCAGCTTCGCACAAGTGTCCCGTCAGACATAAAAACTAGTATTTCTAGAATTTATGAGTTTCTTCAAGTCTACAATATATTTCCAGGTACACATTTCTAGTTTTATAGCTTTTTATTTTGTTTTATAAGCTTTCATAGGTTATTTAATATAATGCTTACATATCACAATGTTTATTCAAACATAACTACACTTTCTAGGTTTTACATAAGCATTTAGTTTCTTTTATCTATTTCCAGCACTTAGGCTATTTCACTTAGACATAATCACACACAACAAAGACCCTATGTTTGAGTGAAATCACCTAAAAAGCATATCATTAGGTGAAAGAGATCTCATTTCCTAAACCAAGTGCTCTTAGGTGAAAAACCCTAGGAGGCCTATTTGGGAAATCCTCTTTCCCTTTTTAGCATATGCATATGTTTTTGGTGGTTCATTTTGGTGAACTTCTCATTCTTGCACCCTTCTTTTCTGATTTAGAGTCCTTCTTCATCCTAGGTTTGCATTTCATTAGATCTTGCCTTGTTTAACTTGCATTCTAGGGTTTCACATTTTTGCATGCATGAAAGTGTATATACTTTGCATTCTTGCATCGCAAATCATTGTCATTCATCCAAAATATGCACCTAACTTTCTTCTTCTAGTCATCCAACATCATACCCATCCAAATTTCTAGAAAGTTTGAAAAAAACCCTAATTGGGACTAATTCACCATTTTGGGCGACCTAGTCCGTTTCCAAATTTTTCACAGTCTGTTACAGCACCAAAAACCTCATTTCTATGTTTTCTTAGGCTCCTATTATCATATACTATAGTCCTGGAAAGTTTTGGAAACATAGGTTTTATCCTCCTAGCTCAAAAACACCATTTTAGGATGGTTATTCTTCAAATCATTTCATATTCAATCTGAAAATGCTTCCCTTTTGACAATTTTGCATCTCATTAATAAAATTTATTTTCACTTGTACATATACAATGTTTATATTCATAAAATTGTGCATTATTTTGTTAAAAGTGATTTTCTTTTTAGCATGTGCATTATATACATTCTTAAAGCTTAGCATATATTAGATAAAAATGTTTTGTATTATTGCATATACAGTTTTTATATTGCTGAAACATTGCATAACATGGTTACATATGCTTTTCATTTTTATTTGAATGTTAGTAGCTTCCATAACTAGACATTCTAAGAAAACTTTAATCTCCCTTCCTTATGAGAATGTTGTAATTGATGAAGAGACAACTTTGGACATTCTTAACAATCATATTCGTTCTTCTCCTAATATCTCTCCCCTTGGTGATGAAGATATTTTATTAGAAGAACCAATCAATGAGAGTTATGAGAATCCTAGTTTTTTCTCTCCTCTTACCTCTCTTAGTGGACAAGACCTCAATGACCAAGACAACACAAACATAGATACTCATGACAATAACATTTTTTTTTCTCCTAGTATTTCTCCTAGTTGTGATGAAGATACTTTTCTTTTAGAAAATCCAATTAGTGAAGGTCATGCTACTCCTAGTTGTCCCCCTTCACCTCAACACATCCTTATTGTGTAAGAATCTAAACCACCAAAAGTTTAACACTTTTCCTAGGGTAAAATTATTCCTTCTACTAGGCCCTTAGGGTTTTTCACCCTAGGAGCTCTTGGTGTGTGGGAATAACACTCTTACCGCTTGGTGGTTACGGGATTTTTGGTGGTTGCATTCAAAGGGAGGGGTTGATTGATGAAGGTTTTGATATGTGTGTGTGTTGTGTGGCTAAAAACTGGAAGTAAAATGATACTAATCTAATGCATGCAATGTAAACAAAGTAAATCTAAACTAATGCAAACTAATCTAAAATGACCTAAATGAATGCCATACAGAAAATAAATGGGAAAGTTGAGAGCTTGTGTACGTAGAAATGTAATCTTGTAGATGAGAGGTCTTGGAATATTTTGTAAAATGTTTGAAATCAATGGAGGGACTCTTACACCAAGTTGGGTGACCTATTCCTCCAACCAGGAAATTCTATCAGACCAAGTTTTGGGGAAAAGGGTACCCAAAAATATAGAAACCCTTTTCGGGCTTAGCACAGGGAAAAGGTCACCAATAGGGGAAACCTAGTCCTCTTGATGCTTTCTGAGGATTTAGGGTTTGACTTTGTGGGTCTCAATTAGTACTTTCTTCTTCTACAACAATCTGTGTCTGAAACTCTCGAAAGTGACTTGCAACTTGTCTTTTTGCTCATTCTAGGGTTTGATGCTTTGATGTGACTTCAGGGGAATGTTTTTACTTTATCCAACACTTTGTACTTCACCAAATATGCATACACACCTGAAAAGACATGCAAATACCAAGAGAATTTTTGGGTTAGGGAATAGGGGTTTGCCTAAGTCAAACCCCTTTGATGGTAACTAAACCCAAATGAGAAACAAATCAAAGGAGAGTAAGATTGTATGATGAACTTAATGGAAATTCTTACCAAACCTTTGTTGTTGATGCTATGCAACATGCAAGAGTAGTTCCAATGGAGGTTGGTTGTGAAACCCTTGTGCTTGATTGCTTGCTTTGGAAGACTTGAGTGCAAGAGTGCTTGTGAAGAGATGCAAAAATGATCTTGGGAGAAAGAAAAATGAAGGTGGAAACCCTTATTTGTACATGTAAAACCCTAATTTTCTTGAAATGCAACACGATATGCTGACACTAGGGTTTAGGAGGAAAAATTCTCATTAAATTTTATTTTAAATTTGAAATTTTTGCCAAAAGGGACTAGGTCACCCAAGGTGGTGACCTAGTCCACTTGGGAAATTTTAAGTGGTGGTCGAGAATTAGGTTGTGTTTAATGAATTTTATTAGCTTTGCCTCCTGAAACAAACTTAATTTGGGACTAAAAGTACATTAAGGGGACAAAGTAGCATAAGGAAAGGGTTAATTTAGGGGTAATAAGCCTAGATAAGTGTGAAAATGCATTTCAACACCTTACAACACTTGCTCATAAGGCTTAGAAAGGTGTAAGAGGGTGTTATTTAGGTGAATTGTGTTGAAAGGGTTTTAGAAAAGTGAGGAAATGTGTTACAAAACTTGACAAAACCTTAGGAAAAAGTGTCAAAGACTACATTTTTTGACAACACATTTAGTCCCCACTTTAGTGAGAGTATGAACTTACTTCAAACTCACACTAAAGTAGTCAAATCATGCATGTCAAGTGAGATCTACTGTAGTCATGCTAGTAAGGTGAGATGACTCATGATCAAGAGGGATGATCAAGCCCCTAGGATGAAGATCCCATGGAAAACTAAACATAAGTATAATAGATCACACAAGGAGTGATGTGAAATGTCAGATCAAGCTTTGACCATTTGTTCATCTAGTTGTGGATCATATCTAGGTTGTTTGTCCGAGAAAAAAGGATGTACTCACTCTAGGTGGATGAGACTTTTGGTTATCCATCGGGTGAGAATGCCAAGAGGTGGTGAGATAAATACACATGGTTGGTATGCACTCACACACAAAAAGGTGGCTATGGGGAAATTCATGCCTCTATTTGGCCTCTCACTCAACCATACCAAAGTTATACCTTCTGATAAATTTTATATAAGGTGCCACAAAAGATAAGGGTGTGGTTCATGAGACAATAAAATCCTTGGATTCTTAGAACCCATGAACAAGTGCAAGATGGAACCATAGGCGTGCAAGTTGTGTTATGCAAGGTGGCCATGTATGCACAAAAAAGTACAAAATGCAAAATGAAAAAAAGTGTTTCAAGGAGTCTTGTATAGTTCATATGAGGTCTTTGACTTAGGAACATTGTGTTTAATGTCTCCAAAAGAGGACCAATCAAAGGATAGAAGATTCACAACTTAGGGGATGTAGTGCATCACATCAAGCCTCTAAGAGGAATATAATATGCTAAGATAAGTCACGCTTATGAAGGAAATTACATTGAATATCATCCATAAAGTGAGAAACGCATCATGTGAAGTGACAAGGCTGCACTAGGAAGCACAGACAAAGAAAAAGTAAATGCCAATCCAGGAAAAAAATAAAATAGTGCCAATGTATGCCCCCACTTTAAAGGGATTGCTACACACCACTTTTTGAGTAATTCCTTTAAAGTAGAGAAAGGAAAAATGCAAAAGGGACATGAGATCCTACTTGAAAATCCCAATGTCAAGTGATAGGTGTTCAAGAAATGTTGCGTCATGAGAAAAAGAAGAAAGCAAGAGAAAAGGGGGATTTCCCCCAAAATGAAAAACACCAAACACATAAGGGATCTATGGATTTGGGGTCAATATGTTCATTGCTGCAATGTTTTTTTTAGAGAGTGCAGAACTATCATGATTCTCTCAAATACATAGAACTCGAAGAAGACATAGAGAGAGCGAAAGAAAATGAAAAAGAAGAGTCAATTTGGGTCAACATGGAAGAGACATCGGATGTCTTGATGCTTTGCATCATCCCCAAAAGGACAATAAAAAGAAAAAGAAAAATACAAATGCAAAAGAGCCTTGTTTTTGAGTCAACATGAAGGAGACATTGTGGTCTCAATGCCTTTCATTATCCTCAAATGAAAGGAAAAATAAAAATGAAAAGAGCACCATTTGGGTCAACATGAAGGAGACATTTGTTAGAGTAATTGGTTATTTCCTTGATTAATTAAACAATAATTGTTTAATTAATTAAAGTCCCTTTTATCTCTTTTACACTTAAGCTAAGATTAGGTGCATAATAATTAATTATTTTATTAATTATTAATTTGCAAGCCTAGGGTTTTCCTTTTTAGGGTTTTTGACCTATATGTGGTTAAAATCTTTTCTTTGTATAATTATTCATTTTTACACATTGGTGAATACAAACCTCCACATTTTTGAGCATTTTTACTATTCTCTTTGTTGCTTCTCTTTACTTCTCCCTATAATAGGTATTCTTCACTTGCAAAGATCACTGGGCTCCTATGAAGTTGTATTTGCTCAACTTCTACATGGTATCAGAGCAGCAGATCTACAACTACTTGTTCTTGTTTTGAGAATTTTTGCATTGGAAGCAATTCTGGGGTTTCAGAAGTTTTTGTTGTGGATATGGGGGGGAGTTTATTTTTGATGCACTTTGGGCAAAAACCGACATCATGGTTGAGTCCACAGCGGTCCAAAACCCCCAAAACGATTGTCAATTCGTCCATTTTGGACACAATTGATCCAGAGGGCAATTTTTTTTTGTCTATACGACCGTTGTTTGCATGCCGTTCGAGGTAAAAAAATTCATAAAAAAATATTTATTTTTTTCTGCATAAAAAATTGCAGTTTTTTTAATTCTTGAAAAAAAAAACAATTAAATTATTTAAAAATAATAGCTTTGCAAAAAAAAAATTGTTTTTTAAAAAAAAAAATTTAAAAAGGGGGGTACCCTATGCAGGCTCTATGTAGGTTCGTACCTGTGTAAGGACCCATGCCCTCATAGGGTGCAGTGAGGGTGGGCCCATGTGCCTCCCCCACCAATTTTTTTAAAAGAATTTTTTATTAAAAAAAAATTATTGTAAATTTTTTTTTTCATTGTTTTATTTTATTCAAAACAAACATTTTTTCTGAAATAAGCCAAATTGTGCAAATTCGGTGATGGCCATTTAGCCATCAAATTTAACCTCACAGTCTTGTAGCGACAGTTGTTTGACTATCAAATTTAATCCACCTCCGTGTTTTTTCCTGTTTGGAGCTACTTTTCTTCCAGAGGCCATAACTTTTGCCCATAGTGTCGAAATCGGGAAAATGAGATATCATCGGAAAGAGGATTCAGAGCACTTTTCAGTGGTGCATGTATTTTTTGGATATTTTTTTCTTAGTTCCCTGTTATTTCTAGTCAAAGTCAGCTCTTCTTTTTTGGTGTTGCTTTCAGTGTTTTCGACATAACTTTTGCATACGATGTCGAAAATGGGCAAACAAGATATCATCGGAAAGCTAGTTTCGAGCTCTTCAAAGTGGTGAAGGTGGTTGCTAAATTTTATTTTTGGTTTTTTCCAGAAATCCTTCTTCTTTTTGTCCTTTTTGGACCTTATGGGCTCACATTGCATTTTTTTTTTATCATCTGTAAACACACTAAAATAAAGTGCCTCAGCTTTGTATGTGTATTTTTAGAATTCTTGCACATTGATTTGTGCCTTATTGTACTTGCACTATGTTATAAAGTTCCATGGGGGAGTTTGATGTTATGTCTTTGTTTGCAATCATACCTATGTCAAGTGAGTGTCCCTTTGTTTGCACACCCTTTATATATGCTTGTACTTTCATGTTTGCAAATTCAGATGTTCTTAATTCTTCTTCATGCACTACATTCAGGCATTTCATTTTAGAGTACCTATCATACCTCTTCCTTGTAGCATTATGGGGGGGTTTCTACTATTGGTGTTAATGCTTCCTTGGTTTCATTGGAGTGAGCTATGTATATAGTATTTGTTCCTATGTACTAGGCAGATGCAATAGCTGGTTACCCATGCATTTCGATGAGATGGAGAACCTACCATATGGACACTCTTGCATTCCTATTTCTAGAGGAAACCTTCCATTTTCACATGATTAGTTCTTTTGACTTTTGGTACCTTTTCCATCTGTATTTTTGATTTTTTAGGTGTTTGCCTTTGTTTTCCATCTAATTCATGTAGTGCCATTGTGGGCACTCATACAGATTCTTGTCTTCTTGTTCTTCATCATCATCGATTTTCAGCAGAGGTTCTTGTTTCAACATTTCAGCAGTCATTCTTTGACAGAGTTTGTAGTTTCTTCATGCTTTTGTGGCGTTCATCCTTTGTTCCTATCTTTTGGGACAATTTCTTCTTGATTGGAGGCTTCTTCATCCTTCATTCTTGTTTGGAGGCTTCTTCGTCCTTCACTTGCATCTTTTTTTGGAGTAGAGTTTTTCCCATGAGGTTTTCTCTATTTCTCCACTTTACAGAGATTTGGTTGTACTTGGGTACCTGATCAGGCCTAGTTGTCAGGACCCATTGTTTTTGCTTTCAGTAGCTTCTTCTAGGTTTTAGCTTCTCCCTAAGTCTAGCTTAAGGGGGGGTGTTAGAGTAATTGGTTATTTACTTGATTAATTAAACAATATTTGTTTAATTAATTAAAGTCCCTTTTATCTCTTTTACACTCAAGCTAACATTAGGTGCATAATAATTAATTATTTTATTAATTATTAATGTGCAAGCCTAGGGTTTTTCTTTTTAGGGTTTTTGACCTATATGTAGTTAAAATCTTTTCTTTGTATAATTATTCATTTTTACACATTGGTGAATACAAAGCTCCACATTTTTGAGCATCTTTACTGTTCTCTTTGTTGCTTCTCTTTGCTTCTCCCTGTAACAAGTATTTTTTTCTTGCAGAGATCACTGGGCTCCTATGAAGTTGTATTTGCTCAACTTCTACAACATTATGGTCTCAATGCCTTGCATCATCCCCAAATGAAAGGAAAAAAAGGAAATAAAAATAAAAAGAGGTTCATTTGGGTCAACATGAAGGAGAAATTGTGGTCTCAATACCTTGCATCATCCCCAAATGAAAGGAAAAAGAAAAACGGAGAAGTGAAAAATGGAAAGGCATGCACAACACATAGAAGAAGGTAGATACATACAGAAGAATTTCACAAAGAGTAAGAAAACATCAAAAACGAAGGGGAATACACAACACACAAATGTAAAAAGGAAAATGAAAAAGGATTAGTAAGGTGCATGTTCATTACTTTGTGAGAAAGTCATCAGCCTCCCAATCTTGCTCAGTATAAAAATCAAGAGGGTGACTAGTGAGAGGAATGAAAACAATTGTTGAACTAGCATCAAGATCAACGCTTGTCCTAGGAGAATTTTCATGAATGCTCATGGAAGAGGAGAATAGTGAATTCAGTGCTTGGTGTACCTCTTCATCAATGCAAGCATTCTCATCATCATCATCATCATCTAAGTTGATGCCAATGGTGGGTCGTATGACAGTATCAGTGGTGGCATGTAAAATGGGTAGTGCGAGAGGTATAGGATTAGGCTGTGGGGGTGGAGGAGGATCAGGAGGCATGGCTTCAGGAAAAGGTGGATTGTGATCCTCAGTTTGTTCTTCCTCATGAGATTGGCAGGTGAGAGCACCATGACAACACCTATGTTGTCTAGCCTCTTTATTCCTTTTAGATTTTCTGTCAAGGTGCATGGGGGAAGGGGCGAGACATTCCACCATAGGTTGTGTATCATCCCTAAGAGGAGGGACATGAGGAACAATGGGTGGATCATCCACTTTATCCTTAGATTATAGACCTATTTAGTGTGAGGAGGGAGGATGAAATATCTATGATGATCCATAGGCCTCTTGGATGATGTGGAGGAGGTTTTGAGAGTGGGTTGACTAGGCATATCAGAGTTGGGTGGCAACATGGCTTCATCAAGGATGGGTGAGTCTGAGATAGAAGGAGGTATGTTGTGCAAAGACAGTTCAAATATCTTCTTAGCTTTGAAATTTTGATAGGAAATGAAGAAGAAGTCCCATCTAGGGGTGATGGGCTCCATAGGCTCAGGCCAAAAGACATCCAAGGAAAAGTTACCCTTGGAGGATAAAGGATTAAAACCACTATGGTGGAAAGTGAATATGCCATTGTCAATGGGAAAATTTACACACTTGTGGATGACGGACGAGACCACTTTCATAGAATGAAGTCATGGATGGCCAAGTCTTATTGGGGGATAATGGAAAAGGTAACATCCAAAGTTTTTGTACCTATTTGTAGCAGGATAGTAATCAATCTAATCATTGAGAAGACAAAACCATTATGTGTTTTGACCTAAGCAATAGGTTTATTATAGACATCTTGATCAATATTATGTAATATTAGAAACTCTTATGTGATCACATTCTCACCACATGTGGGATCTATGAGTATCCCATTAGTGGGCTTATCATAAATTCGAATAGCTATGTGGAGAGGGCCATCAGGAATATTTCATAGTATATCTTGTGAAAAAAAGGTGATCTCAATAGGTCCTTTTGTTGGGCCCTTATGATGTCTAACATCTATTACTCCTACCATTTCATTAATAGGTTTGACATGAGTTACTAGGGGAAGAGATATTGAATGTAGATCTTGTGAATCCACATTCATGACATCAAGTGGTGAAGTTTAACTCGGTTTGATAAATGACACATTATGTTTGGGAATGGGGTTGGTGAAGATTTAAATTTTTTGGTTAGGGTGTGCCACATATTTATTGTTTTATCATTAATTCCAACAACAAATAGACGACCTGAATCAATTAGGTCTTGCACTAGGTGCTTTAGATGCTTGCATTGTTCAAGGTCATTTCCATTTTTCTGATGAAAGTAACAATAAGAAGTGGCATTATAAGAAGGAGGTAATGATTTATTGGGACTAGGTGTATGGATGAGAGGTAAAGAGAATTTGTTGCTAAATTAATTGGGTCATGATGTTATGAAGGGTGTCGAGCAAGGGTGTGAAGGTACACTTAGGGTCTATGTAATTAAAGGGCATTGCAAACCTAACAATGACCACTTGGTTACTAATGGGTGGAGGTTTTTGGGATGAAGGGTTAAATTGGAGAATCCCTTTGTTTGGTTTATGGAAACATTGGGGGTTGGATTGGGAAGAAGCTTCATACTTCTCAACTCGAGTAGGAGTGGACCGTGAGTCACGACTGCTAGTAGAATTATGGTAGTCACATAGTTCTTGACATAGGTACATAAAAGAGGGGAGGTTAATGAGAGTAAGTTTATCTTGTAGGGGTGTCACAAGGTTTTTGGTGAACATATTTTGTAGATGGGTATCCGGTATCTTAACATTAATCAAGGAATAAAGAGCCTAATAATGAGAGATGAAATCAATTATCTTGTTTGCATCTCACATGGCGTCCACTAAGGTTTTCTTTGGGGCCATATGAACTTGGAAGTGATTAATGAAGGCATCCACTATTTTTTGAATGAACGAATGGAATTATTAGGCAAGGAGGAGAACTAGTCCAAGGCGACATCTTTAAGATTCCTTGGGAATAACTTAGTGAGAAACTTATTGTCAAGAGTGAAGTCACTGCATAGGGAAGTATAGGCATTTACATGGTTAGAAGGGTCACCCTTCCCTCCATATTTCTTGAATCTAGGGATCTCTATTACTTGTGGCAAGGGACTGCATAGGATGTCAAGGGATAATATATTACTACGAATGTAGTGGGTACTAGCTAGGCAAGCCATATTGGCTTTGGTTAATGGTGGATATTTGTTGTTGCATAAAAGTTACAATGTGAAGTAATTATGTAATAAGAGGGTCATTGTAAGTGCTATGAGGTGGAAGGGAGAGAGGTGAAGGGGTGAAGGTTGTGGAAGGGGAAGTGGTAGGGATAGTAAGGATAGGGACAATGGAAGATGTGGAGGGGTGGGATTCCACAAGAGAAGTAGAGAGGCTAGGGGGGATGGTGAGGGGAGGTACCGCATTACTAACTTGTTGCATAGTGGTTGTCATGCTAGGAGGTGTATAGGTAGGAATAGAAGAAATGGTTCAGGGGGGAGGAGTAGAAGGTCCTCCTTGGACAAACATAGGAGTGGGTGAGTGATATTCCTTAGGTGCATGTTTTTCATATATTTCTGCAATCCTCTTCATGACATGTAAGCCATCATCATGATCAAGTAAGTAGTGAAGGCTCTGGATGGCAGGGATAATGACAGTTTCAGATATGGGTTCAAGGCTAATTTCATGTTGATAATCAACGAGATCAACATGGATATGGAAGACCTTATCATGTGGGAGGTCATTGTTATCACCGGTGGTGTCTTCTAGGTGCAAGGAATTTCTAAGGATGGTTTCTAAGAATAATGCACCATCATCAAAACTAGGAATTGAATTTGGAGGGATCCCAAGATCTACAACAATAGTTTTGTTGGTAGATGCCATGGTCCTAGAACTTCATCTCACAACTGTATCGACAAAAGAACACTAAGTGCTTAGACACAGTTCCATAAGGATGGGGTGTAGGCTAAGGCAATGTAAGCAAAAGTGACAAGAGGGCTTGTAACTAAGATTCTGGAATAGACCACAGAAAGGAAAAACCAAGGGTCTATAAGACGAAAAATACTAGAAAATTTCTAAGAATTTGACAAAGAACAGTGCCAAAGGACTAGGTCACCCAGTGTGGCGACATAGTCCTAGTAGTGCTATTTTTGAAAATTTTCTGAAATTTTAACTACTTTTATGCATTTTCTGATATTCAAATACAAATAGAAACTTGAAATGAAATTTTTTTTTGTATTTTCTTGCTAAAAATGGAATGCAATGTGCAATTCTATCATGAACTTTCACTAAATGCACTTTTTCCACTAGCCCTAGGATGTAGACAATGCAAATTATTTAGTGCAATGCAAGCTATCTCTAAGATGAAATGAAAAATCAGAAAGCTAGAAAATGGTCTACGTTCGGGTTCACCAAAATGAACACAAAAAAATGTAACACTTGACCTAGGGCAAAAGGATTCCCTCTACTAGGCCCTTAGGGTTTTTCACCCTAGGAGCTCTTGGTGTGTGGGAATGGCACTCTTACCGCTTGGTGGTGACAAGATTTTTGATGGTTGCATTCAAAGGGAGGGGCTGATTGATGAAGGTTGTAATATGTGTGTGTTGTGTGGCTAAAAAATGAAACTAAAATGATACTAATCTATTGTATGCAATGTAAACAAAGTAAATTCAAACTAATGCAAACTACTCTAAAATGACCTAAATGAATGCAATACAGAAAATAAACAGGAAAGTCGAGAGCTTGTGCACCTATAAATGTAATATTGTAGATTGGAGGTCTTGGAATATTTTGGAAAATGTCTAAAATTAGCAGAGGGACACTTAAGCTAAGCTGGGTGACCTAGTCCTCCAACCAGGAAATTTTGTCGGACCGGGTTTCGAGGAAAAGGGTACCCAAAAATATAGAAACCCTTTTCCGGGCTTAGCACAGTGACAAGGTCGCCAATAGGGGTTACCTAGTCCTCTTGATTCTTTCCAAGGATTTAGGGTTTGATTCTGTGGGTCCCAATTGGTACTTTCTTCTTATACATCAATCTATGTCTGAAACTCCCGAAAGTGACCTGCAACTTGCCTTTTTGCTCCTTCTAGGGTTTGATGCTTTGATGTGACTTGAGGCGAATGTTTGTACTTTCTCCAACAATTTTTACTTAACCAAATATGCATACAAACCTCCAAACACATGCAAGACTAAGAGAATGTTGGGGTTGGGGAATAGGGATTTGCCTAAGTCAAACCCCTTTGATGGTAACTAAACCCAAATGATAAACAAATCAAAGGAGAGTAAGATTGAATGATGAACTTAATGGAAAAGCTTACCAAAAATTTGTTGATAATGGTATGCAACATGCAAGAGCAACTATAATGGTGGTTGGTTGTGAAACCCTTGTGCTTGATTTCTTGCTTTGGAAGACTTGAGTGCAAGAGTGCTTGTGAAGAGATGTAAAAATGAGCTTGGGAGAGAGAAAAATGAAGGTGAAAACCCTTATTTGTACATGTAAAACCCTAATTTTCTCAAAATGCAACATGATAGGCCGACACTAGGGTTTAGGAGGCAAGATTCCCGTTAAATTTTATTTTAAATTTGAAATTTATGCCAAAAGGGACTAGGTCGCCCAAGGTGGCGACCTAGTCTACTTGGGCGATTTCAAGTGGTGGTCGGGAATTAAGTTGTGTTTAATGAATTTTATTAGCTTTGCCTATCAAAACACACTTAATTGAGGACTAAAAGCACATTAAGGGGACAAATTAGCATAAGGAAAGGGTTAATTTAGGGGTGATAAGCCTAGATAAGTGTGAAAATGCATTACAATACCTTACAACACTTTCTCATAAGGCTTAGAAAGGTGTAAGAGGGTGTTGTTTAGGTGAATTATGTTGAAAGGGTCCTAGAAAAGTGAGGAAATGTGTTACAACACTTCAGAACACCTTAATAAAACACCATTAGGTTATTGTTGAATTGCAAGCTTACAAGGCTGAATCAAGGTAAAACAAGGCCAAAATCCAATGGAAAAGGCCAAAATGAGTGAAAAAGTGTCAAAGACTACACTTTTTAGCAACACAGAACCATCAACCATTGATTCTTCTTCTCTTAGTGATGAAGCTCTTTTAGAAGAATCAACCTTTGCTTCTCCTGAACAGCTGGTTTGTAGTTCTCGTAGAACCATTCCTCCAAGGGAATATATCATGATTTTCGATAAGGATAACCTTGATCATGATAATATTACATCCTTAGAAGCAACTCAAGAGACACCCTTGGCCTCTCTGTTGCTCAAGGATTTTAATATTATTCAACCTTAGCTCATCCTTTACCCCCCTTCAACCCAAACCAAACCTGAATTCATCTTGTACCCACCCACTCATCATGTGTCACAACAACCAAGTCCTAATATTTTTTCTCATACACGTTACACTCGCAAAAAATCACTTTCCCAACCATCAACCTCAACTTCATTACCTTTACCTAATACAATCTTACTTGTTTCCCCTCACCTAAATTCCCTCATTATTGAGTATGACCTTATTGATCAACTAAGGAATACTCCTAATAAAATCTCCTTATGGGATCTTATTCAAGTCTCCCTTCACTATCACAACATGATGCAAAATTCCCTACAACACGTTCCTATCCCTTATAATGAACCATAAAATGGAATAGCATCTATTATTCATGGAATAAATGCTGATATTGTTTTTAACCAAAGTGCGCTCCCTCCTTTAGATGTACATAAAAAAAATGAAGCTTTCATAATAATGTCTCAATACAAAATGAAAGGGATCAAGAGAACTCTTGTAGATACCAACTCTACTCTTAATGTGCATAGTGTGTGCCTTTTTGATAGGCTTGGCATAGATAGATCCCATATCAAACCCGATTCTCTCTCTATTTGGGGATTTGACAATGTCACTAAGCAACCGCTCAGTGTGATCACTATACCTCTTAAAGTTGGAGTGGCCACATTGGACACACAAATCCATGTTATTCCTCATGAAATTCCATACAATATTCTCTTAGGAAGACCATGGATTCATGCTATGAATGGAGTGCCTTACACTCTTCATCATAAGGTGAAGTACATCTACAACAAAAAAGTGTACACACTTGATGTCGATCCTGAACCTAAAAGTTTGTTAAGCATTGAAAAATCCAAAGATAATCACTTCCACACCATAACCCCTACTACCCAAGTGGAACCCACACACAAAACAAATATTGAGCTAATCACTAAGCTCTTAGATGATGATTGGGGTTCCTTATACTTCACCCCTTCCTTAATGGGAGAATCCAATATCATGAATGATGACTCTAACAAGGGAAACATAGTCTTGTCAGTACAAGACTTGGCTGATTCCTTGGAAGCATCCACCTCAATAGCTTTAGACACAAAAGCCAACAACGACCAATCACCCGATCTAAAAAAGTTGAAAAATATTTATGGAAAAGGTTATGATCTCATGAAACAACTTGGTTATAGTGGACAAGGTTGTTGTGCTACTGAACAAGGTATCCACATCCCTATAGAGCATATCAAGCAAGCATCATAGCATGGTCTTGGTCATTGTCCTCTAATGAAAACTACCAAGCCTTCACCTCACACCAAGACCACCCCAAATGACCCTTCTAACCCAACCTTAGAAAGGGATCCTTTGCAACCACCAAAGGACTCTTTTCTTAATGCCCATGTCATCTCACAACCCACTACCAATTCAGATTTTACACACTCCTCCAAAGGAGTATACAAAATCTCACAATCCATAGCGCCTTGTGTGAGTCTACATCCTATACTAAGCAAGACCCTTAATTTTTCCCAACCAACAGATCACCTTCTCCCCTTGATCAAGAGGGTATCTTGTTGAGACTACTCCAAGATCACTTGATATCCCTTCCTCCCCAAACTCAAAAGAAATGCGCCCAGAACAATTCCTTTCATGCCTACCATCGAGTTCATGGTCATCACACTAATGAGTGTAAGGCCTTGAGTAGAAAAATTCAACACCTTAAGGATTTTGGCGGTCTCCCTTATGTGGGGGCACCTAATTCCTCTAATTGATACAAATTTTCACTCAACCTTACATTTCACCAATCCTTTTGGCTCACTCTTTTCTTGCACTAAGTGGGAGCAAGGGGTTAGTAAGCCGTTTGCCTTGTATGTCACTTGTCGTTGTCTCTTTTGTCTTGGAATTAACCTTTCATGAACATATAAGAGCAAGATTGGTATGTGAATGAAATGTCTTAAGTTGACTCGTACGTGACATACACTCCTTCTCAACATATGACTCAACATAGGTCTTTTTGAACAAGCTCTCATCTCCTCCTCCTCTTCTACTTTAAAGAAATTTCTCATAGAATGGTGTGTAGCCATTCCTTTAAAGTGGGGGCATATATCACTACTCACATTTCATTGTGTGATCTTCCTTTTTTCTTGTGATTCCTTCTATTAGAAATATTACACACAATGTTACTTAGATTGAGACATTTACAGTTTTCCTCTTTTGTATACAAGATGATCCCTTTCCTCTCTTGGATACAATATAAGTACATTTTCACTTTTCTCTCTTGGAAACATTACTCATAATGTCCCTTAAGATGAGACCTCGCACGAAAAAAATCAAAATCCCTTTGAACAAAATAATTTCAAACAATATTTCTTTTGGTGGCACCTTATCAAAGTTACCTCAAGGTATAACTTTGGTATGGTTAAGTGAGAAGCCCAACAAGCGGCATGAATTTTCCCATAGCTACCTTTATGTGTGTGAGTACATACCAATCGTGTTTATGTTTCTCACCTTTTGGGACAACTCACCCTATGGATGATCTGATGTTTTGTGGACCCAAAGTGAGCGCATCCTTCCTTGTTCTCTTCATACTAATCCTCATCATTGCAGGATCATGCATTTCATTTTTCTGCAATGCATTCACCCTTGAATATGTCTTTTTCATTGATGTCAAGTTGACTTAGAATCTCAAATCCTTGGGGGCTTGACCACCTCCTCATCTTTCTCATTCTTCTTCTTTGTCATTCTTTTCCATCTCCATAGGGCTACTTTAGTATGAGTTTGAAGAAAGTTCATAATCTCACTAAAGTGGGGGCTAAATGTGTCACCAAAAAGTGTAGCCTTAGACAATTTTCACTCACTTGGACCCTTGCCTATGGATTTTTGACCTTTTTCAATGACTTTTTCACCCCTTTCCAAGCCTTGTGCCAAAGTGTTGTAAACCATTTTCATGCTTTCCTAGGCTTGTCATCACTTAATCAATGCTTTCTTATGCTATAATGACCCCCTAATACACATATAAGTCCTATCTTAGTGTGTTTTCAAGAGATAATTCTGACAAACATCAATAATCACATAATAATCCCTGAAAACCAATGAGAATTTCCCAGGTGGACTAGGTCGCCACCTTGGGCGACCTAGTCCCATGTGGAATAAAAATTGAAATAAACTTATTTTCTTTCAATATTTTGGTCTCTTAAACCCTAAGGTTGGCCTATGTGGTATTATTTCATGGAAATTAGGGCACAACTTCTATAAATAATGGTAATTCCCCTCATTTTTCCTCTCCTAAGACTTCTTCCATCTCATTTTTCACCTCTCTTCTATACTGTCTCTTCTTCTTCTCAAGCAAGCTAGGGTTTGAGTAGTCTAAGCCAGCAAGACATATCTTAAGAAGCATTCAAGGACTGAATCCTCCATTATTGCAACTCAAGATCAAACACCATGACAAGGTAAACTCCATCACTCCTTTGTTTCATGCTTTATTACTTTATTTCATATTTTGGTTTGATTACTCAAAAGGAGTTAGACTAAGGCAAACCCCTAATCCCTAACAATCAACAATTTTTCCTTCTTTATGTGATTTGTAGGTCTTGTAGGTAGATTTGGCAGAGAATAAAGGTGGAAGAACATTCAACAACTTATCTAAGAACCAGACACCTGGAGGAACAAAAAACTGACCAAGGGCTTTTGATTCCATCTTTTGATCTTCAAAAATTTAGAAGAGGACTAGGTCACCACTTTGGGTGACCTAGTCCCACTGAACCTATTTTTCTAGGATTTCAGTAGATCTAGATACCCTTTTGGCTGAAACGGGCTCCGATGAAGTTTTTCAGGAAAAGGACTATGTTTCCCAACTTGGCACAAGTGTCTTGTCAGACATAAATATTAGTATTTCCAAAATTTATGAGTTCCTTCAAGTCTGCAATACACTTCCAGGTACACATTTCTAGTTTTACAACTTTTTATTTTGTTTTATAAGCTTTCATAAGTTATTTAATTTAATTCTTTCATATCACAATGTGAATTCAAACATAGCTACAATTTCTAGGTTTTACATTAGTATTTAGTTTCTTTTATCCATTACTCTTACTTAGGCTATTTCATTTAGAAATAATCACACAAAACATAACCCCTATCTTTTAATGAACTCACCTAAAATGCATATCATTAGGTGAAAGAGAGCCCATTTCCTAAACCAAGTGCTCCTAGGTGAAAAACCCTAAGAGGCCTATTTGGGGAATCCTCTTTCCCTTTTTAGCATATGCATTGTTTTGATGGTTCAATGATAAGCTACGAATCTTCACAGAATTTGAGAGCCATGATCTGGAATTGTGTGAAAATTCTCAACCCTATGACAAGAGCCTTGTATTCTACAATATTGTTCATGCAAGCAAAGGACAACTTGTATGACTTAGGTATGTAGTCTCCCTGTGGTGTAATGTAGAAGACTCCAACTCTTGAACCATGTTGTGTGTAAGATCCATTAAAGTACATTTTATAGTGATGGGTATGTGTAGGATCATGATGGGCCAAAAGTGGCGATATGTAAGTGATATGATGGCCCATGTGGCTGACGACTTTTTTTTAACCCAAAATTGATGAAACGAAAAGGGTTTTTCAAGGAGATTATCAAATTTCCACAATATAAATTATGCTTTACTTTGAATTTAACAAATAATTATTATTCATTTTCTATTTGAATTATGACTAAAGTCCCGATTGATAGGATGATTGAAAAATATCTATAACTTTCAAATGGTATCACATTTTTTGGATCCAAAACATGTGTCAGATTCTATGCTTCACATAATATAGGATTAAAAAAAAAAGAATTGAATTTCATGAAGTTTTGACCACGTTAAGGTGGTTAGACACATGAGTTTTTATATTTTTTTAAATTTTTAATTAAAAAATCATAATTAATTATTTACTTAAAACAAAATTACAAAAAAATATGCATCACATCGAGACATGAGTCCTCTACTTATATCTAAAATATTATAAAAAAATATTATCATTTTATTGTGGTTAGGGTGGTGAGACAAACACCTACTTCTTATTTTTTTCCTTGAAATTTAAGTACTACTGCATTGAAATTTCAAATTTTCACCAAATATATTTTTTTATTTTATAAATAAACCTAGTATTTTAGAAACTACATTCAATTTTATACAGATTCTATTCTTACATATTTTTGAAATAATATAGATAACTTATTCAAAGTTTTACATCAAGTTGCCTAACTCTGATTTTTCTGAATTTTATTGCCACTTAAGGGCTTGTTTTTTCCATGATGATCATGCACATACCGTGATCTACTACATTTATGTTGAAGATGGGTTCATCAGGGAACTCTGATACAAGTGGGTTCTCTAAATATATTGGTTCCTCTACTAATTGATCTGCAATTTCTTGTCCTTTAATTGCATTTAATTCCACATACTCAATTTCATGCTCTATCAAGATCATAACCCATTTAGTCATCCATCCTATGAGCATTTCTTTAGAAAGAAAATAATTGAGAGGGTCTATCTTGGCGAGGAGTTTTATCTGATGTTCCAACATATAGTGTATAAATTGATATGCTACAAATAAGACTACTAAACAAGCCTTCTCTATGGTTGTGTAATTCAGCTCATGTCCCATAGTGGTTCTACTGATCTGTAATAAATTTCTCTCTCCTTCCCGTTTTCATCATATTGTGCCAAGAGAGCGCCAAGGGCTACTACTTTTGTTGATATGTAAGGGATCAAGAGTTTTCCAGGAATCAGTGGCATAAGAATTGGTTGTGTGAGAAAGTACTCCTTGATCTTGTTTAACATCTAGTCACATTTATTGTCCCATTTGTATGCTACCCCCTTGTGGAGTAGATGAGGATATGGGATTTCCTTATCTACTAATTGTTCTATGAATTGATAGATGGATTGGAGTCATCCTTGTAGGCCCCTTAGCTTCTTTAATGTCCTAGGTGCTTCCATTTCAAGGATTTCCTTAACCTTTGTAGGATCTATCTTGATCCTTCTCATTGAAACAATGTACCCTAGGAGTTTGCTCGATTGCACCCTGAAGACACATTTCTTTGGATTTAGTCTGACCTTCTACTCTTCAAGTCTATCAAAGATGGAGCTCAGTGTTGATATGTTATCTTGATTCTTTCTTGACTTGGATAGTATTTCATCTACATAGTCTTCCATAGTTTTGTGAATCATGTCATAGAAGATTAGTCTCATGGCCCTTTGATAGGTAGCTCCTATGTTCTTTAGTCCAAAAGACATCATATTCTAGCAATATGTCCCTCACGGACACGTGAAAGCCGTTTTGTGTTGGTCATCCTTAGCTATCATGATCTGATTGTATCCTGAGAATCCATCCATTAGTGATAGAATTTCATAACCCACTGTGATATCCATAATCATGTCTATGTTTGGGAGAGGGAAGTCATACTTTGTGCACATTTTGTTTAGATCTCTAAAGTCAATGTAGATGCAGATTCCCCCAGTGGGCTTTGAAATAGGTAAAAGATCTGAAAACCACTCTAGATAGTCAATTGGTTGTATGAAACCAACATATAGGAGTTTTTGTAATTCCATTTTGACCAACAGTGCGATCTGTGGGTGCATTTTTCTCAGCTTTTATTTTACTAGCTTTGCCTCTGGATATACAACTAGATGATGCACTAAAACTTTTGGATCAAGACCAGGCAAGTTGACATAGTTCCATGCAAATTTCACCTTTATTTCCCTCAAAAAGGAAGCTAGGAGCTCTTTTTCTTCAGTTTGAAGTGACTCTACATAAAATGTTATATGTGGTGTTTCATTTGTCCCCAAGTTGACGGATTGTACTTCTCTATTAAAACTTATGAGATTTCTTGATGAATAGCACTAAGAGGAAGATTGAATCCCCCATCCTTATGCATCTCAAAGAGTTTTTCACCATTGGATGCATCCTTTGTTTTCACTATTTTCTGATATGAAAGTGCCACAGTGTGGTTTTTTTAAAGACCTAGAGATTATTCTCAATTTTTCACTTTTGCGATTGGGGGATTCAATCATTTCCCTGTAATAGGCATTTGTGTCCAATTCAATGTCAAACCAAAATTTTTGGTCACCACAAGGTACATTATCCCGTAGTCCCATTAATTATAAGAGCACCTCATCATTTTCAAATGTGTCTAGAATTGGCGGTCCTTGCTGGTCATAGTCTATTAACTAGGGGTACACTAGTAGTTTACCTCATGGGATTGGTTGTTTGACTCAAAGGATATTGTAGAAATCATGAATAAGGAAGAGTCTTCAAACAATGTAGGTAGGCCAACAATGGTATCCTCATCACTATCACTCCCACATACCTCAGTTATGTCAAAGGTAAAATTATCTAAGGGTGGATCTATAGATACTAGTAAACGAAGGGGAGTTTTGGCTGCTTTAACGGGGGGACTTTTGCCACATATGGTTACACTTAGAGGGGTTCATCCAAGGTCAATATTTTTTGTGTGCTTCTCAGCAATGATGGGTTTTAATCATTTGTTTTTGTTCTCTCCAAGGCTTTCATTATGATTATACCCCATTCCCAACATTAATTGAAGTCCTCTATCAAAATCATCCATAGGAAGGGATGTTACAGGTCTTTCATCTTGATAGAGGAGACTAGATATATCTCTTTCATCCACCACTTCTCATCCTAGATCTCCCCAACTCCTAAATCAATAAGGGTCTACTCTGAATGTTTGGGATGATGTACTAGCTAGTTGTGGCTACCCATGGGTCCTAGGGGATTGAGGTAATTGTTGATCATAAAATCTTGCACCTCTCCAACATTCTTATGGGAAATTTAGTGAGTGGGGGAAAATATGCGCCTCACTAAATACCTTCAAATTTTTTATAGAAATCCGGCTCTTCTCTGAGTTTGGGAAAAAGGGAAAGAAAATGTAAATAGTAAAACAAGAAAAATTGTGATGCGCCAATGCTTTTACAAAATTTCAAAACCATAGCTTTCCTCTATGAGTGATATGAGAGACATAGAACACCACTTCCCTTCATTATTGGGAGGAGAATGAATAGTAGAGGCTCGATACAAGCACAAATAAAATCACTCAATCGACCCTTAGGAAATGTGTATTAAGATCTGCATCAAACATAGAAGTTCTAGATTAACATATAAATATTCAACAGCAATACAAACCCTTCCTCATAATATAGAATACATGAAAAAATGATAACCTTACAAATAAAATGGAGAATTCCAATGACATAGTCCAATATCTAAAGCTTACAATTCAGTCATATACACAAACAACATGGAAATTTGATAACCAAAACTATTCAGATCAAGCAAGACACAATGTTCTATTTTAGATGAAGATATAAAGAGAAAAATATTTATAAGACCATATCATCCATAGTTTCAAGTATTTCTTCATAATAACTCTCATTACAAATTCAAATGAGCTTTGAAACAAAGATCGGATCCAAATCTGATAATAGTTTGATCATAAAATAGACATAACATGCCAAAGTGAAGTAGTGTTCTAGGAAATTTTAAAAGAAATATTTCTATTAAATAAGAAAATTAAAGAAAAAATTTCCAATGGGAAAACTTTAGGAACTCTTGCTCCATGTAGTTGTTTTTAATATATAGCTTCCCAAAAGAGAAACCATCGACCTCATCTAGATTTAATGATTTCCAAATGTCCAAATCTGATAGCTTGGAAATCCGATTCTAGATCTTTTATTAGGTTGCTAAAATTCTGCTCATCAACTTTCAGGTACCACATTTATGTCTTTTAGATATTTCAACAGTGTTGGTTTTTTTTACTATAACTAGGTTGATCTTCTATTCTACCTATAGAATTACCAATTCTAATAAAGGGAAGCTCGAAAGACCTGGACCAACTGATGAGGATCCTAACAAACAAACCTCCTACACTTTGGGCTCTGCAAAACCCGAGAGAGCAGTCCCCTTAATGTGTTTATAATCTCTACACCAAACTTTAAAAAAATCATTAACAATAATAGATAATCTCATTTAATAGCTCAATAGAATAGGATAATACCAAATTGAATTGGCTTTTCATCAATAGTATCAACTACCTGGAGCATGAGATGATTACAACAATACTTCACAACTTAAGATAGTCATTTTATTTGCAATTTGTAGCAAGCTCTAAGAAAAATAAAATAGACACAAAACCTTACAAACAAATACGATTTAGACCAGTGCCATATACCATTGGGGAGTCGAATTCACAAACATTTAAAATCTATGACAGATTGAAACACATAGTACAAAAGATCTCTGACGATATTGCCTTACAATTCCATCAATTTATATCCTAACCCAATACTTCTTACCAAATCCTTCATAAACACATCCACTTATAACTCCATTCAATAATTTTATTAATATCTTTGAATTAAAGACAAAATGAGAATCATACACACCACAATAGTGGGTGATCCCACAAAGCTGGTTTACAATTTTTGGGAGATTCTGATTTTTGCTGAAATCACATATTTTTAGAAAATATAATGATTTAAGGCTTAAAAAGTTCCATTTTAAGGATTTCAATTGAAGAGAGTTTGATCAAACCACCTTACATCAAACCCCCTTGGATAGAACCCCACTAGTTTTAAACCATACCTACAATGGAGTCTCCTTTACACCTATCAAAATGCTGATAAAAAATCACTTTTGATTTATCTTTTTGGGGATCAAATGAATTCATTTAAAATTTATTTCAAATTATCATGGTATTCCTCAAAACAAGCTATCCAATGAATATAATTTTAATATGTTTTGGTTTTATTATGTATGTGTTTTTTAGTTTTATTAAACATAGGTTTTTCACTAAAAATCAAGCTCTCTATTCTACACATGTGGAAAAATAGCAGATTATCAAAATAAAATTTTTAAAAATATGTTCAGACTGGGTATTGATGTCCTTGATCCATTAAAAAAAAAAATTTTTTTTGGATACATATAGAAAAAGTTATGTTGTATACAACCCGTCTATATTTCAATTGTAATTGGTTTGACTTCGAAACTTGATTAAGGAAAAAATATTTAATGAAACACTATGAAACCAAATTAAAGTGCTAGATATCATAGATACAAATCTAAATTCAAAAATATTAGAATTTTATCCTTCATACAAAAAAAGTTATGTTGTATACAGTGAGCATCACTTGTTAAAAAAGATATTTTTTTTAAAAAGCTAGTTTTCGAAGGAGATGGAAAAAGAAGTGCAATCTAATTCCATTTTTTTTTTAAAATAATATATTTAAAATCTATAGAAAAAATGTCACAAATCACTAGTTTTCATCATCTTCAAATTCCTCACGGTTTAGCCGCTATAGGAGCTAGAAAGTGAAGATTTAGTCAAAAATATCAGTTCAGTATCCAATTTGCCCAAAAATTATAAACCACTATTGTGGGATCATCCTGAGATGAACGCAATAACCCTTGATTATATTATTCAAGATTATGATATGCTTATACAAAGGAGAGACATGATCTCAGAATGAATCATTCTAACTCAAATGCTAGTACTATCATGAAACATCAAACCTTCATAAATTTAAAACCCTACAGAATGACACAAAAACCTAAATTGCATTTACACTGAATCAACAGGCTTTACAATTTTCTTTGCAACTATGCTTAGACTTGACCTCAAAAATTTCTAACTTGATAACCCCTATTTTTGGCCTTGAAATCTTTCTTATAGAGAATGAAGGAGAAAACAAGCATCGAGCCAAATAATACACATGTCATCGGTCAATTAGACCACTATAAGACACTTCACAAAAATGATTACAACCACCGAGTCCCTAGAGCATCTTCTTGTTAATAATACTCATTAGAGAATAGATGCCATATTGGCCAAACCGCAAAACCTGCACCAAAAACCACCATGGAGACAAAACCATAATCTGTTATAACCATAACCGCTAAGTTGTTAACTACCGATAGTAGACACTGCCTTACTCCTCTTCGGTTAAATATTTGTCCACCCATATTTGATACTCTTCATCTGTTGGCCAATCAAAATTCACCACCCCATTCACCTCAGTATTGTAAGGTGTGTATTTCATTGCAACCTAATTTTCCTCTCTTTCAAAAGACTCTAAAAATGTACTGGTGTTAATTATTTTATCCATGCTACTCACCAAAAAATCATAGTCTAAATCATCACAAATCAATTTGATTTGTGCATTGATAACTTCATCTGCTCTATCCTACCACTATTGCAGTGATTTAACATTTACTTGTGCATCAATTATATCTAGAAAAAATGTATCACTCTAATCATCAAAGCTCTTTACCAACTCCTTAATTCTCCTACTCAAATCATTAGGTAGGGCCTGAAAACCTTTCAGTGATTTCACAAAAAATTGAGTAGGCCTCAATGATTGGGGCCTATTATTTGCATCAAATCTAGAGGCCTTATATATAATATCCAGATCATTGGCCCTAGGGATCCACTTCTCAGCCAAAGGAAAAAAAATTTCCCGGTCCCTATTAATGTTTCTTATTTCAGACAAGAATAAAGAATATAAAGAATGTAATGATGGTAATATACCATCAACCTTCTCATTTAGGTGCCTCAAAACTATATCAACCACCTTATTTTGTTTGGCAACTGCTCCATCCTCACTTGCTTTTAAAGTAGCCTATAACTCTATGATCTTATTTAACATTTGCTTCTTGGTGGGATCCACAGAGTATTCAAACTCTTCTTCAACTGGCCCTAGTGTAGGACTAAGAGTAGGTTTCTGAATGGGGGATCTTGGAGTAGAAATAATTGGAGAAGTAGGGGGGACTGATCCTGATGTAGAAGGTAATGCCCTGATACCAGGAGCACTGGAGGATTCTGCCACCTGCCCATATTTCAACCTATCTACTCCCGATTGCAGCACAACATTCCTTTGTTGCATCCTACCATATTCTCCAGTTATGATTTGTATTTTTCCATCAAACTCTTTTTTTAGCCTCTTCCCTTGCAGCTGTCTTTTGGGCCAATTTGGCCACATTTACAGTCAGGCTTGTAGCTTCTGTAGTTGAATTTTCAGAAGCTCTTTTGATTATTAACCCTCCCCTTAGATTTGGGATAATATCAGTTACATTTGGATCTCTGCCCTGGGGTGCCAATGCCTATATTGCCAAAGTTTCATATTCCTCACTAAAGGAAGAGTCTTGTAGAGCTGCCTTAACCTCTTCCTCACTATTTTGTAGGGGATGCTTGGATTGTAAAATAGCATTGAATGCTACTGCATCATCTATATCCCATTCAGGAAAAATTAGGACACCATCCTGAGTCACAAGTCTCCTCCCTACCCAAGGAGTGATTCTTTTGAATTCTTCCATTAGTTCAGCCTTCACCTCATCATCATTCTCCTTCTTAGACCTATCAAGTCTTGATTCTCTCCTCCTTTTTCATTTGTCCTGGTATTCTTCCAACTTCATCCTCCATACTAGTTGCAAAAATATAGGAGTCTTCACAAATGCATCATCGTCCAAGAGAGCCTTGCAGGCCCCCATTCTAGCATCTTGTACACAATGCCCCTTTATATCCATATCAGATAACACCAACTATGTTTATCTAGGAGGGGAAGGGATACCAACCTACATGTCCTGATCTATAAAAATTATCTCATGCATCAGAGTCTCTTGTGCTTCCTCAACTCTCTGCATCTAAGGGCTTGGCTCTGATGGTAGTAATGCAGGATCACCCCTTGGTGATGTTGATGGTGTTTTCTGCAAAACAACAACTCAGATAGAATATGATATCCTATCTCTCTTGAAAGGTAAATCTCTATGGGAAAAGAGATAACCCCAAGGTCTCTAATGTCAGGTCTTGACAATGCAACAAAATAACTCACTGATAAATGTGAAAATGCTACTAATCACAAAGCATCCTTACTACGAGAAAATACTGGACTTCGAATTTATCAAACCCAAAAAATAAAGTGATACTTTCAAACTTGATTGGAACCCTAATAATAAAGAAACACCAAAAGATAAAGGTTTCAGAGATAATTCTAAAACTACTTCTAACCCTAAGATTGAAAATGCCAAAAGATAAAATGCTCAAAATGGACTGGTCTCTCATAAACTTCTTTCTGCTTGACCCAAATAAATCTGCAAATTCATAGAAACAGTGCAATCTTCTAAGGTATTTAAATATTTTCAAATCACAAACATTCATTCAGCCAATCCTATTGCAATTGAGATGAAAAAACCCTTATAACTGAACTAAGCATAATTTTAAGTCCAGGATAACTTTTCAAAGCAGCTAACAATCAGCTAACTGCAAGAAGTATGGACTAGAGATCGTTCAAACATTCCAAACATGAAACCCTAAGCATTACCAAATCATTTAACCATAAACTTATAAGAAATTTGAAAGATAGAATAACAAGAACCATGCCAGATGAAATTCCACAAGATGGATACCAAACACAATACCTCTCTTATATTAAATCATCCAAAATAGCAACAACTCGAGTTTTCTATTACAACACTTGCTTGAGCATAAACCCTAAGTCACTCTAATATCACTTATCTATTTTCTCTCTATCCCTATTCTTCTATCTACCTATCTCTATTTCAAATGAGGCAATATGCTCATTTTATAGAAAATTCCTAAGATAGGTCGGCCCAAAAGATAATCAAATATAATATGAAATGTGCCATTGGCACCAATTTCATCCACAACCGCCAAGATACCCAAAAGGTCAGCCCAATACATGTGAATAATGGGAAGCACAAATCTCAATGTAACCCTATATAGCTACTCCTCATCCTTGTCTTTATCTCAATATTCTTCACCATCTAGGGCCAACAAAACTCTATCCAGCTCAGCAATAGGTGGCATAAGCAAAACCCTAATCCTTCTCTCAAGAGACTTGATGTCATCTCTTTCTTGCCTAACTGCACCATCCCAGTCAACCTTATTAGTCAAATATCTATCCATGTCTGCAATATAGGTTGTAGCATCATCCATCTGATGTTCAATAACTGGTCCTTCACCGACTAGAGAATAAACATCTCTCCACCACTCCCTGAGTTGCTCCAAATTGAGATGTTTCAGAGAAAACTTCTTCCTTCCAGTCATTACCCCAAAGAATAAAATACATTTATCATAGATACTGGTCAGAGCATCCTCAATTTTCCACACCTACTTATGGATATTTTTCAAGGCCTTCTACCTCATTTACAAGATTTCAAACCATTCCCAAGGCTCGGAAACCATTGGAAAAGGAAGAATCCCACACTTTACCAATTTATCTTCAATGAATCCCATGATTGTTGTGGCCTTCTGTAATAGGAGGTCAGCATCCACATTATCCTAGACTAATACAGCCTTTAGCCAATCCACTGATCTCATTACGTCTCCTCCAGTTGATAAAATGATCTTAATAGCATCATTGCCTTTATTTTGGACACCCTGCAACCAGGCAACTGTAGCATGTGTGGTACCCTTCATCTTTTCAAGCTTAGAGATTGTCTCTTGACGCAAAAAACCTGTAGCAGAGGAGGAAGAACCAATAGCTTGCAAGGGTTTCATCAACTCTTGCAAGTACTTCTTCAGTTTCTCATTCTCCCTTTCTAGCTCATGCCTCATCTACACATCCTTTTTCAACCTGCCCACAATCACAACACTGGAGCATTCATATTCTTCAATATCCTGCTCCATAGTAGCATGCCCCAAGTCAACAGTTTGTAATTGATAGTCCTAGGAAGTCACATTATCTCTATCTTTACTTGGAATGGTGGTAGAAATATGGGCCACTCTATTTCCCAACCCATCTCTTTCGATTCAGGACACAACCCTTGCTTTCTTCTTAGTTTTCTCCTTTTCTACATTAGCCATGAGGACATCCCAATTAGGAGGAGAATCCTCTAGTATCACCATTTTTCAATTCAATTCCTTTTCTAACCATCCTAGAATAGTAGATTCAGCTGGCACTGTATTTTGCTTATCTTGCTCCTATTCCCGCTGATCATCAGTTGCATTCTTATCAACACTTGGCATATTAGGAATGTCCCTGATTGGAATCTCTTTCTCGTGTACTTTTTCTTCCACTACAACCTATGCTGGTGATTGAACCTTCACTACATTCTCCTCATTATATTTTTTGGCAACATCTATGTCAAAGGCCACCAAATGGGACCTATCAGGCATGTCAAAGGTTGAATCAATAGATATAGGAAAAAATCCACCCAAGATCCTTCTCTGGGCACCAATTATCCTCTATGTCCCTCTATCATAATTCCTAGCACACTCAAGCACCAACTCATAACACTGCACTATGGAAGGGAAACCTGCCACATGAGCCAATTCGGAATCCACAATTCTTCTAGCCAATAGAGGAGGACTCGGTGTAGACATCTCAACCTTAAATTCCTCATAGTCCCACATATGTACATTGGTGTTTGTGATTCGTGACCAAATCGAGGTCAGCGTGCTCTTTGGAATCCGACTCTTTATGTCTAGTTTTACTTTCTCTGCATCTGAGATGGCAAAAGTCCATGCACTTGGATTTGTTGCCTTCCCCTTGCCTCGACCAACAACATCCTATCCTGATCCTACCTACAAACACATAAAGATAACCACAATCAGATCCACAAGAAACAACAACTGCAAGAAATTATTATCTCAAAGTTTAGGATTTAGCCCCCCTCGCGGATTTCACCCTGAAGAGGATTTTTGGTAAAATCCGGACTAGGCAAACTCCAGAGAACCAGGCATGCTAATTCCCATAACGTCATTTTCATCCATCAAATAAAAAAGGAATATCCCAAGAGATTCTTAGCATAAGCCCATTTAATCTATCAAATATGCCACTAATAAACAAATCCATCATAACCATCAAATTCAATATTTTCCCAAAAAACTCGAAAGAATCTGCTAGAGACGGATTTTGGCGAAACAACAAAAGTTACAACCAACCCGAGAAAATGGAGGAGACACGGAACATCCATGAAAATATGGAGTCAACGAATTTTGGGGAGAATCAGTTATATCATCACTAAGCATGAAATCGGAAAAACGAACCAACTGCGAACACCGAGAAAATCCAAAGGAAGCGGATTTTTTTGAGACAAATGAAATCCGAGAAAAGATGGTTAAAAGGAAAGAAAGGGATAAGAAAGGGAAATCTAGAGGAAGCATATTTTCGTGAGAATGTCAAAAACCCGAACCCATCCACATCTTCTTTACTTTCACCAAAATGATTCTAAGAACTCTAGATCTAAAGCCTGAACTCCGAAAACAACTTAACCTAGACCTCTAATGAATCAAACACAAATTTAGAACACTCCTCACAACAATTTGAGGAGGATTGGCCATGCCCTAGGTCAAGAACCCTAAAATGTCTGCCATGAAAATATATAAATCCAAGAAAGACTTACTCACACACCAGAATGGAGAGTTTGAGACCAATGCAAGCAAATGCCCAAATGAGAAGCAATACCAGACCGAGTAAACATCAATGACCAAACTAGTAGACTAGTATAGCAATGAAAACCCCCAAAATTCCCAGTGATGATGGGCATACCCAAGGAAATCAGGAAATCACGAAGGACCAAAAAGAAAATGAGGCAAAGAAATTCAAAATTAATAGAGTAAAGGATCATTTCCACATACCATGAGAGCGAAAGGGCTGGAACTGGTGATGCCAGCAAATAACCGTTGAATGCAAGCAGGATACAATACACGCACATGAAACTCAAATGCACAATCAAAACGGCTTCAAAAATCATAATCCAACAAAACAAAAAAGGCTCCAAGACTCAAGCTCAAATGATCAATTACTTCCCAAAATCCAATATATCAAAGCCCCAAAACACCCGCACAAATGTCATTAATGCAGTCGACAAGATAGCCATGACCACAAAAACCCGAGGATTCAACAAGGCGACAGACTTCAGGGAAATCCAGACCATATGGATTTTCTCAAAAACAAGGTCAAAAGGTAGTGACCTCTGATCATCAAAAGAAAACCGGGAGAATCCAGCCCAGGCGGATTTTCCCGAAAGCAATGAAAACTCCGGAATACAGTCAGAACTCAATATTTTCAAGAATACTCAAAAGTATGCCACTTCAATTGGCAAGATGGAAATCAAAGCATGAAACCAAGCAAGTGAAAACCCCTGAAAAAGAAGGGCCAAAACACCACAAACCAAAAAAAGAGGGTCCCCACTTTCAGTGGGGCATGTGTGCAAAAACTGCACAACAAATGGTGACTTCATTGGGGAAATGCTCCAGAGCATTTCAAGAATAAACTAGAATCAAAAACCCAGAATCTCTGGTTTCAATCCTTTCATCAAGACTTCTATGGAAAAAGTTTCAGAAACCACAAGCAAGAAGACCTTTTCCTATATCAGGGTCCAAGTGTGTGTATTATGTATTTATTCCTATCCTGTAAGTGCAATGGGAACCAGAGCAAATCTGACCAAGCTACATAAAAGTTCAAACTTCAAAAGCAACCTAGATAGAGCCTCGCTACCAGTCAAGCGTTCATAGCCCTGATGAGGTTATCATTGAAACCCTCCCAAGCATAGCTCTACTGCCAGTCAGGTGTCTATAGCCCCGGTAGAGATACTAGGATACTCCTGATAAGGTGAAGCTTATTCAAATTTTGAAAAAATTCCTTTCTTTTCTTTCTGTTTTATAGAACTTTTCTTCTTCACCTTTGCAAGTAATGAAACCCACACTCAGAGATGAGGAACACAGTGGCATTGAAGTAGAATATAAGATTTTTCACCAGGCCAAATCTCCCAAAGACCCAATGCAACTTTAGAATGTTTAAATTTAGTGTGAAAATGTAGGACCCAAATATATTCCAAAGTGTATATAAAACAAGTGATTCTAATTCCAAGTACAAAGGAAATCAGCTAAAATAAGTCCACCACTTGACTCCAAAAAACTGATTAGAGCTTATAAAGAAATTTTTAGAACAATCCCAAAAAAATAGCCCACTGTACAGGTGCAACAGCCCCAAGGAAATAAGGAACCCAAAGCAAAACACAAAAATGAAAAGAAGAAAAAACCAGAGCAAACCTAAACTACCAAAAAGAAAGGTAGAAAACAAACCTACTTTAGCTATGTACAGGATGAACTGCAAGCAACTCAAGGTTGAAAATAATGCTTCAGATACTGCCCATTAACAGGCAGCGGGATATCCTCACCAGTGAGGGTTTTCAAATGAAAAACATTATCTCCCAGAATTTCTAAAATTTGGTAAGGTCCAAGCCAAAGTTTATCAAATTTACCATGATCTCCCTTACGATCATGAGCTTTATCCCAATAAAGAACTAAGTCAGAAATTATAAAGGCCTTTACCTTAGCTCTCCTATCAAACCATGTTTTTACTACACCCTAATTTTTAGCAAAGTTCTCTAGGGCTTCATCTCTTGTCTCTTCCAAGTGTAACAACTCAGCCAAACGGGCTTCACGTTTATCTTCTTCATTGTAGTATTCATTAATAAACTGCAAGGTAGGAATTTTCAACTAGATAGGAAACACAGGTTCCAAACCATACACCAGGTGATAAGGAGAGGTTCCTATGGATGCTTTTTGTCTAGTACAGTCAACCCAAAGAGAAAATCGGAGCTAGGTGTGCTAGTCTTTAGGATTTTGTTCTAACAACTTGTAGATAACTATCAGTAGATTCTTATTGGAAGACTCAGCTAAACCATTACCCTGAGGGTAGTAATTGGATGGAAATTTAATGACAATCCCATGATCAAACACCCAATTAGAAAACTTTAGGGATGCAAATGCATGACCATTATCACAGACTAAAGACAGTGGACAACCAAAATGATTGATAATTCATGATTCAAGAAAATTGATTACCACATTCGAGGTACATAGTTTACAAGCAAGAGCTTTTGTGCATCTAGTAAAATAATCAGTTATGGTAAGAATATACCTATGGCCCATAGAAAATGGAGGATTAATTGGACCTATGAAGTCCATACCCCACTGAGAAAATGGTTTTACCTCTATGACAGGCTGAAGTGGAAGAGCCACATGTTTTTCCTTGTTGTAGTCTGACATATGTGACAAGTTCTCACATGTTGGTGTGCATCTTTGAATAAAGTAGGCCAGTAATAGCTTGTCCTCAAAATCTGATTTGCAATGGATGATACAGAACCATGGCCTATGCCATATTTCTCATGAAATTCGATCATTACTCTGGCAGCTTCCTCTTTCCCCAAACATCTTAAGTAAACACCCTCATGATTTATTTTATACAAGATAGCTCCTTTCATCATAAAGCTTCCACTCTTCAGGCGCAAGACCCGCCTCTAAACCGTATTAAGATGATCAGGACACCGCTGATTCAACAGATAGAAAATGATTTCATCATACCAATCTCCTAGAGATACCTCTTGGAGGTAATAATGCTGAGCTGTGAGATCAGGACCGGTCTCAACCATTGTCTTTGTAAGTCCTTGTCCTCTTACTAATTTCATGGGCTGGATTTCCATATCAGATTCCTGCAACATGGTCACCCACTTGGCCCTTCGTTCACCTAACTCATTCTACATCAACAACAACTTTACTGCAGAATCAGGCACTATGGCAAAAACCTTATTCCTCAAGATATAGTGTCGGAACTTCTTGATTGCTCTGAACAAAGGATAGTCGTATTTTTCTACATTGTGATATCTTAATTCTGCATTTTTTAAGGGAGTACTAGTGTCGAAATTTCTTGACTTCTCTGACCAAAGGATAGGCCTATTTTTCTACATTATGATATCTTAATTCTACATCTTTTAAGGGAGTACTCATGAAGGCTATAGGGTGTTCATCACCCTGATTAGACTTTTGAGTGAACATTGCTGCACAAGAGTGATCAAAAGTGAATGAATATATGTAAAAAGGTTTATTGTAATCTGGACTCACCAATACAGGAGCCTCAGTAATAGCCTTCTTGATCTCTACAAACGCCTCCTTAGCTTCTGCATTCCATTCTATTTTTTCTTCTTGTTTTAACATAGCATTTAATAGCTTGACTATCTCTGCAAATCCAATGATAAATTTCCTAACAAAGTTAATCTTACCAAAAAATGATTTCATCTCTTTTTTACTTGTAGGAGGCTGAATCTTCAAGATAGCCTGAATTCTTTCAAGGTCAATAGCAATACCCTATTCTAAGATGATATGTCCTAATAAATTTCCTTCTGTGACTCCAAAAATGCACTTCCTTGGATTAAGTGAAATACCGAACTCTCTACATCTTTGAAACACCTTACATAAATCTGTTATGTGATCACCTCATTTCTTGGAAAAAATAGTCAAATCATCTATATAAATAATGATGCACTTACCAATTATATCCTTAAAAGCAATGTCCATAGCTCTTTGGAATGTAGCTCCAGCATTGATCAACCCGAATGACATCCTTCTATAAGCAAAAGTTCCTCATTTAGTAGTGAAGGCAGTCTTGTGCCTATCTTCATACTGCACCATAACTTGGTTGTATCTAGAATACCCATCCAAAAAGGACATTATTTGAGATCCATTAACAATCTGAAGCACCTCATCTAGTGAAGGCACTGGATAATTATCCTTTTCTGATGCTCTATTCAGATTCCTAAAGTCTACACATAGTCTAATTTCTCCATTCTTTTTCTTTGTTGGGACCAAATTCGCCACCCAAGTAGAGTGTCGTACTAGAAATATAATACGTGCTGAAAGCAATTTCTGCACGTCCTTTTGAATAATGGGTTCTAACAAAGCATTGATTGGCCTCTATCTCTGCCTGAATGGTTTGACATCTGATTTCAAAGGGATGGTGTGTGTAATTATTGAAGTATTATATGTCTTCAAATCTTCATAACTCCAAGCTATTACATCATGATATGTATGTAAGGTATCAATAATCCCCTTTATTTCTTCTAGAGTACATACCTTGCCAATAAAAACATTCTTTGAGTCCTCTGATGTCCCCATATTGTATGTTTCACACTGGCTACTGAGAGACTCCCTTTTAGTCTATTGTTCTTGATCTCTTATCTTATCTAAATTAAAACTTCATTCAAGCTACACCATACCTCTTGGAATAGTATTAGTCTTCAGATTAATGATTCCTCCAAAATCAATGTCTACTTCTTGAGGCTCTATCTCATCAATAACTTGGGAAGAAAACACATCACAGCTTGTAATGAAGTCCAAAATATGCTTGCCATCTTTAAATACCTGGAAATTAGTAACATTGTCAGGCATTGAAGGCACTGGAGTGAGCTCAATTGTAAATTTCTTCAATCCTGAAAGTGACAAAGGCTGCAAGGTGCTACCAGCTTTTACTAAAGAATCGGCAACCTAATTTTTGTTTCAATGGATCAATTGGATATTAAAAGCACCGAACTCCTCAATGAGATCCCACACTCTATGCCTGTAATTGGTCATTCTTCTATTACGACATAAATATTGTTTTCTTACTTGTTTGATTACTAACTTTGAATCTCTGAACACTTGTAACACCTTAACTTTCTTCCTTGATGCCATCAATAAGCCATTAATCAAAGCTTCATATTCAATGACATTATTAGTGCACTGGAACTAGAGTTTGTGAGCAGCAAAGTAATTCTTACATTTAAAACTAATTAATTCAAATCTTGCTCCAGCACCTAGTTTGGATTTAGATCCATCAAATCTTAATGTCCAACAGCCATCAGGTTCCTTTGGTTTCAATTTACCTTGTTCTTTGCTAAGGATAAGGGGATCTTCAGAAAGTATTGGATTCTTACCTCTATCTTTATTTAATTCTTCCTGTATTTTAAGTCCAGTAGGTGGAACTGAATTAACATATTTATGTATCTGTCGGACAACAGTCTGACACAAGTCACATTCCAGCTCAGAATGAGGGGCATCATGGACTCTACACCAATTTGCAAGCAATAATTCCTCAAATGTCATGCTTCCTTTCAATTGTATATGATCTTCCATACACTTCTGGATAAACCCCTGAAAGTTGTCCAACAATCTAAGTTGCCTATCTTCCTGATCACCCATTTCATTCTTTGACTCAATCAATGTCCCAGGACTACTACTCTCTAGAATGTGTCCATCCAAAGAATACTGTAGCATAAGAACTTCTTCATCTGTTGTAACTGATGCCACTAATACATAATTTATCATACCAACCTTAGACACCAATACTTGATTCGAAACATTCTGATATTTGGTGATTACATACTTCATTCGAGGTTCTCTTTCAATTTTGATCTAGTTTGGGACTCCTTTCCATGGTAATGACATATGAGAATGGTCTGTAGATGTATATCCATTTAGTGCCTTAGTGAAATATCTACCTAAGATCAACCCATAAGTATTAGGAATGTCAACAATTTGGATATTGATCACTTGTTGCACCCTAGGATCTGATACAAGCTGCGTAGGGATCATGTTCAATTATCCAACTACACTTACCTCTATTTTATCCAATTGAGTAACCTTCTTTTGAGAGGCTATAGGAGTAATACCCAATGCTTTGCAAACAAAAAAAGGCATAAAATTTGTAGAGGCTCCTGAATCTAGAAGACAATTATGCAAATTATTTCTAAAGATACGAACAAAAATTAGGAAAGGAGGAGTTTCCATATTACCTTGAAATAGATTCAGATGAGTGTCAACTTGACCTTTACCCTTATCTCCCCTCTTGTCTATAGGTGGGACCTAACTTCTGGGTGTTTGAGAATTAGAAGACCTAGTAGTAGCCTCAAAGATGGCTACCCCTTGTGGTGTTATATTTGAACCAAATGATGCAAAAACCGCATTCCTAATGGCAGGAACCCTTAATAATTCAAAAGCAAAAAGACTTACCTTTACTTTATTGAACTCTTCAGTCACATATTCGCCCATTTGCTCCACATTCAGGTCAACATGAGATTCCTTATAGCCACTGACCTACTTATCTTTGGATATTTCAACATTGTTCCCCTTCGACAGGTACTGCGTTGGCACATGAGGACAAGGTGGATTATTACTAGCTTGTGGATCTAGTGGAGTATTGAAATTGTTAGGAGGGATAGAAGTAGTGAAAGGACCTCCATCCTGTGGACCCCTATTAGGTCTATTTCTTAAATCATATTTCTTAGCTGCTTGTTGAAACATCTAAACTTCTTCAACACTAACTTCTTCCCCATCTAAAGGGTCGTTATCATTCTCACTCTCCTCATTAAACAACTGGAAAATCTCATCTTCATTTAACACCTGCTCTGCCTCATCCTCTATAATAGATACTTCTTCTAGTTCATTTTCCTCACCTTTGGGGAATGGGGCATGATTAAGTACTAGTACTAGAGAATCGTATGGATTTGAAGGTACATATTCCTACCCAGTGGAATTATTTTCCACTTCATACTAAAAGATAGAAGCTGCAGTCTGAAATTCAACACAATCTAACTCAGAGTGTTGACTTGTTTTATGGAGCCTGCACCAACCAAACAAAGCTACTTCTGCTAGGTATACACCATTCTAAGGCTTCTCCTGAGTAGAAGGCTAGTCTAAGGGAGTAGGAATCCCCCCATTATTAGGCCTAGTATTCCAAGACCTATTCTACTTGGGTTGTTGTCCTCTATCAAATCCTTGTCCACCTTGCTGATTTTTATCAAAATTCTGACCAGAGCCTTGCCTTCTATCAAAATTTTGATTAGAACCTTGTCCTCTATCATAATTTTGATTTATATCAAAGTATTGACCTCTTTCAAAGCTCCTATTCTCCCTGCCATAGTTAGATTGTATATTCTTCTGAGTAGCTTGAAGCTGGCTATTCTGATTTCTCAAATAAGTTACCTCTGTATTCAACCTCTTCACTTGTTCAGATAATTTACCCAACCTCTCCTTATCCAGACTGTTAGATTGTGTTGGATTACCTCCAGAAGGATATCTGGGTATGTTTCTTGAACAAACAGCCTAATTCAAGACTTCTGAATTCTACAAGTATGTAGGGAATCCAACTTGTTGCTGATGTAAAGGTTGATTAGCTCTTTGCTAAGGATAAGAAGCCATAGGTTGAGCTTGATTTAAAGGTGGACTTGGATGGGGAACCAAAGGCAATGATGGTACAAGATTCATGATTGGAGCATGACTAGTCAAACCTTGGTTAAGGGCTTGAATTTGTCTAGGGTGGGTAGTAAGTCTTAAGGATGGAAAAGGTCCTGATAAATGTTGTCTCAAGTCCATGTTGACCTTCACTGCCTCTACATATGTAGTCAGCAAATTATTTAGAGGATTAGTCCTTTGTTTAAGGAAGGTGGTTGTAAGGCTATCCAAGGCTTCAAGGTAAACTTCCAAAGCAGTATTTTCATTTCCAACATAAGGTGCCTAGAGTCTGGTATATGCTCAAAGGAACCTATCATTAAATGATCCTATGAGCTCATTAATTTCTCTTTTTACTCCAGTAAAATGCAAGTACAACTCATTAGCACTAATGGGAATCTTGAACTTTTGCAGGAATGCAGTTTCTAATTCAGTCCAATTATGGATCGAAGTAGCAGGTAAGTGATTGTACCAATAGAAGGCCTCTTCTCCCAAAGAATAAGGAAAAATCCTACATACAACATCTTCATGGTTAATTCCTTTATCTCTCAGACAAGTCTGTAAAATCCTAATATGTTCTTTTGCTATCCTGTTGGGATCATGAGTATGAAACTTAGAGCAGAAGTGCTCAAGATTCTTGGACATAACATTGTAATTATTAAAGATCAATGGGGATGGATTATTAGCAAGAAAAGCCATTGGTAGAGGTGGAGGTGGTAATGTTTGATTTATGACTGGTCGTGGCTGTGGAATAGGAATTCCCTCAAAGTTAGATGAAGATGAAGATGATGGAGATGATGGGAGTGGGTGAGTGGATGATGATTCTTCCCCTCCTCTGGTCCTTCTTGACCTAGTAGGGGCTTGTAACTCTTGAAATTCTTCCCCTCCTAGAGTAGATAAAGTTCTTCTTCTAAGCCTCTCAGGAGAGATGGCATTTAAGAAACGCTCCAATTTGCTTATTCAAAGGCCCTCCTTCTAGCACCAATATGTTGATGGTGTTTTCTACACAGCAACAACTTAGACAGAATATGATATCCTATCTCTCTTGAAACATAAATCTCTATGGGAAAAGAGATAACCCTAAGGTCTCTAATGTCATGTCTTGATAATGCAACAAAATAACTCAGTGATAATATGAAAATGTTGGTAATCACAAAGGGACCTTACTATGAGCAAATACTAGACTTTGAATTTATCAGATCTAAACAATAAATTGATACTTTGAAACTTGATTCGAACCCTGATAATAAAGAAAAAGAAAAAGATAAAGGTTTCAGAGATAATTCTAAAACTACTTCTAACCCTAAGATTGAAAATGCCAAAAGATAAAATGTTCAAAATGGACCAATCTCTCATTAACTACTTTCTGCTTGACCCAGATAAATCTAAAATTTCATAGAAATAGTGCAATCTTCTAAGGTATTTAAAGATTTTCAAATAACAAACATTCATTCAACCAATCCTATTGCAATTGAGATGAACAAACACTTATAACTGAACTAAGCACAATTTTAAGTCCATGCTAACTTTGCAAAGCAACTAACAATTAGCTAACTGCAAAAAGTATAGAATAGAGATCACTTCAAACATTCCAAACATGAAACCCTAAGCATTACCAAATCATTTAACCATAAAATTATAAGAAATTTGAAAGATAGAATAACAAGAATCATGCCAGATGAAATTCCACAAGATGGATACCAAACACACTACCTCTCTTATATTAAATCATCCAAAATAGCAAAAACTCTAGTTTTCTATTACAACACTTTCTTGAGAATAAACCCTAAGTCATTGTAACATCACTTATCTATTTTCTCTCTATCCCTATTCTTCTATCTTCCTATCTCTATTAAAAATGAGGCAACATGCCCATTTTATAGAAAATTCCTAAGATAGGTCGGCCCAAAAGATAATCGAACATAATATGAAATGCGCCATTGTCAACAATTTCATCCACAACCACCAAGATACCCAAAAGGTCAGCCCAATACATGTGAATAATGGGAAGCACAAATCTCAATGTAACCCTATATAGCTACTCCTCATCCTTGTCTTTAGCTCGATCTTCTTCACCATGTACAACCAACAAAACTCTATCTAGCTCAGCAACAGGTGGCATAGGAAAAACCCTAATCCTTCTCTCAAGAGACTTGATGTCATCTCTTTCCTACCTAACTGCACCATCTCAGTCAGCCTTATTAGTGAAATATTTTTCCATGACTGCAATATAATTTGTAGCATCATCCAGCTAATGTCCAGTAATTGGTCCTTCACCGACTAGAGAATAAACATCTCTCCACCTCTCCCTAAGCTGCTCCAAATTGAGATGTTTCAAAGAAAAATTCTTCCTTCCAGTCATAACCCCAAAGAATAAAATACATTTATCATAGATACTGGTCAGAGCATCCTCAATTCTCCGCAACTGCTTATGGATCTTTGTCAAGGCCTTCTGCCTCATTTGCAAGATTTCAAACCATTCCCAAGGCTCGAAAACCCTTGGAAAAGGAAGAATCCCGCACTTTACCAATTTATCTTCAGTGAATCCCATGATTGTTGTGGCCTTCTATAGTAGAAGGTCAGTATCCACATTATCCTAAGCTAATACAACCTTTAGCCAATCCACTGATCTCATTGCATCTCCTCTAGTTGATAAAATGATCTTAATAGCATCATCATCTTTATTTTGGATACCCTACAACCAAGCAACTATAGCATGTGTGGTAACCTTCATCTTTTCAAGCTTAGAGATTGTTTCCTGAGGCAAAAAACCTATAGCAGAGGAGGAAGAACCAATAGCTTGCAAGGGTTACATCAACTCTTGCAAGTAATTCTTTAGTTTCTCATTCTCCCTTTCTAGCTCATGCCTCATCTACACATCCTTCTTCAACCTACCCACAATCATAGCACTGGAGCCTTCATATTCTTCAATATCCTGCTCCACAATAGCATGCCCCAAGTCAATAGTTTGCACATGATAATCCTAGGAAGTCACATTGTCTCTATCTTTATTCGGAACGGGGGTAGCAATATGGGCCACTCTGTTGCCCAACCAATCTCTTTCGATTTAGGACACAACCCTTGCTTTCTTTTTACTTTTCTCCTTTTCTACATTAGCCATAAAGACATCCCAATTAGGAGGAGAATCCTCTAGTATCACCATTTTGCAATTCAATTCCTTTTCTAACCATCCTGGAATAGTAGACTCAGCGGGCACTGTATTTTGTTTATCTTGCTCCTATTCTTGTTGATCATTAGTTGCATTCTTATCAACACTTGGCATATTAGGAATGTCCCTGATTGGAATCTCTTTCTCTTGTACTTTTTCTTCCACTACAACCTGTGCTGGTGATGGAACCTTCACTGGTACCTCCTCCTCCTTTTGAGGAGATTTGTTCAATTTTTCCCTCATAGGTGAGTTTGCATATGCCACCAAGGGGGATTGTATTACCTTGTCAATTTTTGCCTCTGCATTATAGAGTTCCCCCCTCCTGAAACTCTTCTTCGCCCAAATCCTAGGATCTTCATCCTTCTTTGGTTCTTCTTGTGTACTATTAGCATCCTAAGGAATGGAGTCACTCACTTGTTCAAAAATAGGAATACTCACCAAAACATCCTCCTTTGCTGTAGTATCCCTTGGGGAAGGAGTCCTTGACCTCCTCATGTAAACTTGCATTTTTTCCCCTAAACTTTCCACCTCTACCACTAGTGGTTCAACCTCCTTAATAGCCTTGGGAACTTCCTCCTACTTTTTTGACAGCTTTGTAATCCTTCTTCTCTTTATCAATGGAGGATTAGTTTCCACCTCCTCTTCCTCTTCCTTATTTTTTTCAACTTCTTTCTTCGAGGCATGTCTCCTCTTCTTAGCAATAGGCTTCCTCTCTTTACTTACCTCTGCAGCCTTCTCAGCTTGAACCTCCCTTACCTATATTTTGAAAGGGGAATCCACCTTTTCCTTGCCTTTAGGATCTGGTTCAAGTGACTCCTCAAAAGCAGAGTGAGACTCTAAGTCTCCCATCAGATCATAGGTGCATGGGACACCTTCACCCTCCAACTCTAGCATCTTGTGATTCAACCACATCTTGGTGTACTTGATCACCAGGGTCATGATTTGATCTAACTCAGTCTTTTCTTCCTTTAACCAGTCAACTTCTCCCACTGGCTTATCCTTCACTGCCTCATAGACATGACCCTAGATTACATTCCCATCCTTTTCCACTTGGTCAGGGATGGCCTTCACATTGTATAGCCTTACGAAATCCACTGGAAATCTAGAGAACTTCTTCTTCCTTACCTCAAACTCATTAGCAAGGTTAACCCAATAATCTTCAATATGAGACTTATGACTATATTCCCTACTGGCCTTCTTTTGTACTTTTCCAGTGATATCAAACCTTGCTCTCTTGGAATGGAAAGAGAGACAAAGAGTACTCATCTCCTCCTCACTAGCATGAGTAAACTAAATAGAAGGAAAAACCTCTCCCATTCCTATTTTTAAGGGAAAATCATTCCCAAAACCTATTTTGCGCATTTCTCCCTTCATAATATTGTCAAAGTCACAAATCTATCTAGTGACTTCCAAAAATATGACATGATCAGTAGGGTATCTAGGGAGTCTATAGGGAGCCCTCTGAAAACCATCAATTCTGATGTATGAGAAAGTTGGAAATTGGATAAACCATGCCCCATATCTCCTTATCAATTATTTAGCCTTATCAAAAATTCTCATATGCTCTACACCTTGGAGAAATCTAGTGATGTACATTATGAACACATCATTGGATCTCCTGTAGCTCCTTCCAGTTAGGTGCAACTATGGATATACCTCATATATGGAATCCTTCCCAAAGGTACCCCTAGTGCTCAACCCCTTATATGGGTGAAGTCTCACCAATGCATACACTAGGTAAGAGGTCATAGTAAAGGTCTTGGTTTACAAGACATTGCACAACTACTGATGAATCAAAACACTGATGATACCTACCCAGTAATAGTCAATTCCCTACTCCATTCTAGCAATTATATTGAACATCTAGGTCTCAAACACACATGCACTGTTCAATCCCACCAACCTGCTAAGAAGAGTGATGACATTGTAGTACTCTCTCTTGAACTTAAGCCTGGATAGTTGCTTAAGCAACTTGGAGAGATGGGATTTAGGCTTCTCTAGCCAAGAGTTAATCACCTACTAAGACTTGACTACGTTCTCCTCATAATATTTTATGGCAACATCTATATCAAAGGCCACCACATTGGACCTATCAGGCATTTCAAAGGTTGAAGCAATAGATATAGGACAAAATCCAGCCAAGATCCTTCCCTGGGGACCAATTATCCTCTATGTCCCTTTATCATAATTCCTGGCACACTCAAGCACCAACTCATAACACTGCACTATGGAAGGGAAACCTACCACATGAGCCAATCTGGAATCCACAATTCTTTTAGCCAATAGAGGATGACTCGGTGTAGACATCTCAGCCTTAAATTCCTCATAGTCCCACATACCTACATTGGTGTCTATGATTCCTGACCAAATCAAGGTCAGGGTGCTCTTAGGAATCTGACTCTTTATGTCTAGTTTTACTTTCTCTACATTTGAGATGGGAGAAGTCCTTGTACCTAGATAAGTTGCCTTCCCCTTTCCTCAACTAGCAACATCCTGTCCTGATCCTTCCTACAAACACATAAAGATGACCACAATAAGATCCACAAGAAATAACAAGTGCAGGAAATTATTATCTCAAAGTTCAGGATTTAGCCCCCCTCGCGGATTCCACCCTAAAGAGGATTTTTGAGAAAATCCAAACCAGGTGGAATCTAGTGAACCAATCATGCTAATTCCCATAATTTTATTTTAATCCATCAACTAGCAAAGGAATATACCAAGAGATACTTAGCATAAGCCCATTTAATCTATCAAATATGCTAAACCTTTTTCATTCCTATTTTTAAGGGAAAATCATTCCCAAAACCTGTTTTGTGCATTTCTCCCTTCACAATATTGTCAAAGTCACAAATCTGTCTAGTGACTTTAAACAATATGACATGATCAGTAGGGTATCTAGGGATTCTGTATGGAACCCTCTAAAAACCATCAATTTTGATGTATGAGAAAGTTGGGAACTAGATAAACCATGCCCCATATCTCCTTATCAATTCTTTAGCCTTATTGGAAATTCTCATATGCTCTGCACCTTGGAGAAATCTAGTGATGTACATTGTGAACTCATCATTGGATCTCCTGTAGCTCCCTCTAGTTGGGTAAAACTGTGGATATACCTCATATATGGCATCCTGCCCAAAGGTACCCCTAGTGCTCAACTCCTTGTATGGGTGAAGTCTCGCCAATGCATACACTAGGTAAGAGGTCATAGTAAAGGTCTTGATTTGCAAGACATTGCACAACTGCTCATGAATCACAGCACTGATGATACCTGCCCAATGATAGTCAATTCCCTGCTCTATTCTAGAAATTACATTGAACATCCAAGTCTCGAACACACCTGCACTCTTCAATCCCACCAACTTGCTGAGAAGAGTGATGACATTGTATTACTCTCTCTTGAACTTAAGCCTAAATAGTTGCTTAGGAAAATTGGAGAAATAGGATTTAGGCTACCCTAGCCAAGAGTTAATCACCTACTAAGATTTGACTACGTTCTCCTCATAATATTTTCTGGCAACATCTATGTCAAAGGCCACCACATTGGACCTATTAGGCATGTCAAAGGTTGAAGCAATAGATACATGACAAAAGCCAACCAAGATCCTTCCCTATGGACCAATTATCCATTGTCTCCCTCTATCATAATTCCTGGCACACTCAAGCACCAGCTCATAACACTACACCGTGGAAGGGAAACCTGCCACATGAGCCAATCCAGAATCCACAATTCTTCTAGCCAACAAGGGAGGACTTTGTGGAAACATCTCAGGCTTAAATTACTCATAGGACCAGATACCTACATTGTTGTCTATGATTCGTAACCAAATCAAGGTCAGCTTGCTCTCAGGAATCCGACTCTTTATGTCTAGTTTTACTTTCTCTGCATCTGAGATGGCAAAAGTCTCTACACCTGGATCTGTTGCCTTACCCTTGCCTCAACCAACAACATCCTATCCTGATCCTTCCTAAAAACACATAAAGATGACCACAATTAGATCCACAAGAAACAACAAGTGCAGGAAATTATTATCTCAAAGTTTAGGATTTAGCCCCCCTCACGGATTCCACCCTGAAGAGGATTTTCGAGAAAATCCAGACCAGGCGGACTCTTGCGAACCAGGCATGCTAATTCCCATAATGTCATTTTAATCCATCAAATAAAAAAGGAATATACCAAGAGATACTTAGCATAAGCCCATTTAATCTATCAAATATGCCAGCAATAAAAAAATCCATCATTACCATCAAATTCAATATTTTCCTAGAAAACTCAAAAGAATCCACCAGAGACGGATTTTGGTGAAACAACAACAATTACAACCAACCCGGGAAAATGGAGGAGACACGGAACATCTGGGAAAATCCAGAGTGAATGGATTTTGGCAAGAATCAGTTATATCATCACTAAGCATGAAATTAGAAAAATCCAAAGGAAGCGGATTTTGGCGAGACAAACGAAATTTGGGAAAAGGTGGTAAAAAAGGAAAGAAAGGGAAAAGCAAGGGAAATCTAGAGTAAGCAGATTTATGCAAGAACATTAAAAACCCAAACCTGTCCACATCTTCTTTACTTTCACCAAAACGATTCAAAAAACTCCAGATGTAAAGCCTGAACTCCGAAAACAACTTAACCTAGAACTCCAATGAATCAAACACAAATTTAGAACACTCCTCATAGCAATTTGAGGAGGATTGGCCATGCCCTAGGTCCAAAACCCTAAAATGTCTGCCATGAAAACACATAAATCCAGGCACGACTTACTCACACACCAGAATGGAGAGTTTAAGACCAATGCAAGCAAATGCACAAATGAGAAGCAATACCTGACCAAGAGTAAACATAAATGACCAACCTAGCAGACTGGTATAGCGATGAAAACCCCCAAAATTCCTAGTGATGATGGGCATACCCAAGGAAATTAGGAAACCACGAAGGACCAAAAAGAAAATGAGGCGAAGCAATTCGAAATCAACAAAGTAAAGGAGCATTTCCACATACCATGAGAGCGAAAGGGCTGGAACTAGTGATTCCAATAGATAACCATTGAATGCAAGCAGGATACAATACATGCACACAAAACTCAAACACACAGTCAAAACGGTTTCAAAAATCACAATCAAGCAAAACATAAAAGGCTCCAAGACTCAAGCTCAAATGATAGCAAATGAACAAACTCAAATGATCAATTACTTCCCAAAATCCAATATATCAAAACCCTAAAGCACCCGCATAAATGCCATTAATGTGGTCGACAAGACAGCCAAGACCACAAGAACCTGAGGATTGGATAAGGTGACGAACTTCGAGGAACTCCAGACCATATGGATTTTCCTGAAAATAGGGTCAAAAGATAATGACCTCCGGTCATCAAAAGAAAACCGGGAGAATCCGGCCTAGGTGGATTTTCCCGAAAGAAATGAAAACTCTGGAATGTAGTCAGAACTCAAGATTTTCAAGAATACTCAAAAGTATTCCGCTTCAATTGGAAAGATGGACATTAAAGCATGAACCCAAGCAAGCAAAAACCCCCTAAAAAGAAGGGCCAAGACACCAAAAAGAAAAAAAGAGGGTCCCCACTTTTAGTGGGGTGTGTGTACAAAAATTGCACAATAGGTGGTGAATCCAAATCAATAATTCTTATCCCTCCAGGTGCTCTGATACTTGGACCTTGCTGTGATGTCTTCATCATTTGTTTTCCTTTCTTATCCCCCTCCTCGTCATCACTATTGTAATTCCTCTTTCTCTTGTATAGAGGCCAATTAACTAAGGGCTGATAAGTTGGCCTTGTTTCTTCAGGCCTCACCTCTAGATTTTGAATTCCAAAATCTAACTCCAAATTGACCTTCTTGGTCATCAAGGTGCCCATGATCTCTTTGAATTTATCCAACAAGATGAAAATTCTCTTGTGGAATGGAGTGAAATCCATCAATGGATCATATTTTGGATCCATTTTATGTACCATGGCCAACAACTTGTCATATGCAATCCACTTTTCCTTATTCAATTCCTACCTATTCAAATCAAACTCATTTCCGATTAGGTCTTCAAGAAAATTGAATTCATGTACAAACCTACCACATTTAATTTGTTGCCTAAACAAGCCAAAGAAACCCTTAGGGTCATGCTACCTCTTAGGACCACTCCTCAAATTAAAATCATCAAAGAATCTTCCAAAGTGGACCCATCCTCCCTTGGAAAAAACAAAATCATAAACAACAGTGTAATCAGGGAACAAAGTTCCCTTTCCCCTCCCTTTCAGGTTGTCTTCATGAATACAACCTATTTTCCATATGACCTCGACAAACCACATTCTTGATGGTACATTAAAAGGGAGAATATGTGGGGCTCCCTGGAAACGATACACTCTTAGAATATTACTAACAGGGTACAAGATGATGTCACCCCAATTGTGGCAGATTTTTAAATCAGGCTTCGTCACCTTTGGTCTGAGGAAATCATGGAGGTCTTCAAGAACTCTAGACACATTCACTACCAACCGAGCTCTGAGTCTGGAGGCAAAGAAATTGTCAAATTGTACAAAACTGGCACCTCCCCTGTTGTAAGATAAGTCTGCACTCCAATACTATACTAGTAATCTTTCTCCATTTAGATCTTTCCTCAAATCCATCTTTTCTGAGAAGAAGTCAGCATTCTTATACAAGAACATGTGCATTAACAGGGAATACCAAAATAAAGGAGTGCCAATATCCCCTACATGCAACTTCAGTAGACCCTCATGTATCTTTTCTGCCAGAAAAGATGCAAATTCATACACCACAGAGAAATTGGGATGTTCAATTTGGGCCCCCATGAACATGTATGCAATGCACATTATGGTATTAGGGCTGAACCCCAAAATCTGGCACAGTCAATTAAATGTTGCTAAAAAGTGATTGGAAAAATAGCTCATCCTGATAGGCTCCTCATCACTTGGGTTGATATGAATCGTTGAACTGCCTGCCCTAGCTAGATGAAAAGGAAGCAACTTTGATCTAAATAGAGGCTTCAACCTTGCATGTTCCTGCTTCATCTCCTAAAGATTAATTGGAACCAAAAATGAGCTAGAATCACTCAAATCAAATGCCTGTTGAATCTCATCCATACTTATACTTAGCAGAATCCCACCATCATTATCCCTTATTACTCTTGTAATAGAGTCATATCGTGCTTCCACTGCTCTGAGTAGGTCCACATATGGGAACACATTAGGCATTGCTAGCTTCCCCATGTCATATCTCCAACCATTAGAAAAGGGGTGAGGTAAATTTTGATGTCCATACCATAGCCTAAACATTTCCAAACCATTCATAGTAACCCTACCATCTGCAATATTATAACTCTTGCACACTAGTCCTTCACCTAGGGTTCTTCCACTCATCAAAAGTAAACCCCTCTTTCTGTCATTTTTTGATAACGGGAGTTGATCTAGGAAATCCTCATATAAATTCCTTTGCAAATAATCAATATGGTTGGAATGCTGCTTTGGTGGTGCCATCTCAAATGAACTAGGGCTTCTTTAAATAATTCAAATCCTTGAACAAACTAGGGTTACCCACAAAACAAAATACAACAAGACCTTGCAATTTCCCTCAATTTAAAAAAACCAATAACCCTACGACAATAATCACAAACCCCTCTAACAAGTACACTACAATCCTTCATGAAATCATAGTTAAATTAACCAGGTGGTATAGAAAACAACTCATGGATTTCGCACCTTGTAGAAGACCAAACTCCCATTGTGATTGCTTGAAAACTTTGTCTCTAGCTCTGAAACTGGTTTACCAATGTGCTTGAATGCTTTGTGGTGAAATAGAATGAAGACAGATAATTTATGTCGATCGAATTTAGCTAGTAAACATATCATCCACCATTAAAGCACACTTGCATGCCGCACTAACAAATCCAATCGCATTTGATGTGAAATTAAATTCTAACTGTTGATCCTTTGTCATCATCAGATCATTGAACGATAACCTTAAAAAGGGCTAATTTAATCTCCATCTTAGCATCGAGGGCCCACTACAATATCCAACACCAAAGGAATACATGTGGTGCCTGCCTGTGATATCGTAATCACTAAACATACTGCATCTTTGGATCACGCAATGGTGGGAAACCGTTGATTGGCCCCATCAGCAATTGTGTTCATTCACAGCAGTCACTAGCACCAAACATACTTGTTGAGAAAATTTTTATCAAGATTATAACATCACCATTGATCTTGAGCATGTGCACCTAGTAGCTATTTTAGTAACCCACTATTTAATGTATTAAAATCTGACAAAAAAATTAAAGCACTTTATTAAACCTTTTCGGCATCGGCAGCTGAGACATGTGGTGCCTGCCTATGATTTCACAATTAGTTGAAACCCAATGGTGAGGCCATCACGAGATCGCGAGGAACGGTCAGGATCAACCATTGGATGATCGACGGTCATTAAAAATGTTCCCTGCAAAATATAAAATAGTTATTAAAGGGACAAGGGGACATCACCTAAGCCAACGAGAAACGATGGCTCAATGTTGTTCTTAAAAATGGGGCACGGGCCAACTTAGACTTAGGAAATAATAAAGAGGAGAAATATTTAACACTATTTATTAAAAGGGGCCCAACATAGATGAGTCAAAGGGACACAAGTCATTTTAAAACCTCCTTCAAAAACGTAATGGTAGAATAAATCCTACCCAAGGTATTAGATGGAACATTAGGATTTTATGAAGGAAAAAAGTAAAACCCCCAACCTTAGGTTTCTTCTGAATAGCGTGACAAACCAATACAAAGGAAAAGTAATAATGGAACTCAAAGAACAAAATTTGAAGCTCCATCAAATAGAATTAGCCCTTGTAATCGCTCTAATTCTGAAAGATAGTCTGGAAAAACCCTGTCGGTCACCCAAGTGGCTTTGGTGGCACCGACTCACATCCCTTGACTCGAAAAAGGTATAATGCATTCTGATGAACTCTAAGTTGAACACTCCCCTTATGTATGTGCATGGCATGAAAGGATGACATGTCGGAAGGGCGGATAATATCATCTCTATGAAAAGTGGAAGCAAGAAAATGTCTGCCTGGCCAACATGTGGCCTAACTTCCAACTAGAGAGAGAATGATCATTGAGACATGTGTATCCACCACATGGAAAATTATGCATTTGTTAGAAATGCAAGATCCTTTCATGTGGATCACCCTGAAGACAAAAATAAAGCTAAAAGATAAAGATATACAAGGGAAAAAAAATTCTTCACAGTTTTGGCAACTCACAGGGGCCTTCGCTTGCAAAGGCACGAACCTAGACCTATGTTTATTCTTGGATTTTGAGAAAGGTGAAGTGTAGCATCTCCCAATCTATGTCAGTCAGTTGGTCAAGGCTACTGAATGCCTTATATGCCTGATCCAGCTAGAAGACCTCTTTGAAAGAAAGAAATCCACATCTTGCTAAAATGATCCCTAGGTGATAGTAAAGACGAGAAAGATGAAGAACCTCATTCTCGATGTCATCTACTGTTGGTGCTGAACTTGGGCCTAGAAGATCTGCAGGAGTCTCAAACTTGTTCTTGACCTCTTCTATAATTTTCTTGACTTACAATACATTTCCATCTACCAATAGGAAGGGATGCAACCCATAACTATATAAGATCCCAAAATATTTCTTGATTTTAGCGACCCTCTTATTCAAAATCACCTAGTTGTTCTTGGTTTTGGATGCTACCTTATGGTAGTAGGTGAATTCACTTGCTTTACTAGAGGCAACCCTTCAATCCATAATACCTAAACCTCTTAGGGAATATTCTTGAAGAGTTTGATCGGCCAATGGGCCAACCTTTTCATTTATTTATCAAGAATCCTTCAAGAATTGTAAGGCCAATTTTAGAATGGCGAGAAAGATAATGATTCGGTCCCAGTAAGTAGATACCAACCTCTTCTTTATAGAAAGGGTTGTGAATCTTTGTGCAACATCTAACTCCTCTTGTACTTGAGCCTCATTCGCTTTCAATCTCCGCTCTAGATGATCCTTGTTATCGAGGGCTTATCCTAGCTCCAAAACCAAATTTTGGGTTTCCTGAATCCAAGCATGTAAAGCATCCTTGACTTCTCATTTATCAACTTTTAGATTTTTGATCTCCTGTCGGGTTTTTTGCATCTCATTGAAAGCCTGAGCTTGGATGTTGTCTAGCTCCTTCTTTATACCTTCCTGAACATGCTGGTGTTCTACAATAGATTGATGCTAAACTACAAGTTCATTCCTTAATCTGTCTATCTCAGTGTAAATATAGATCCACTCATCTTGGAGTGTTGCAAGAGATCCTATTGCTTCATTTTTTGGTCTACTTGCAATATGCAGGTCATTTCTTCATTTCAAACCCTAAATTTTGACTACAAACAGTTCACTATTTCTTTTACATTTTCCAACTCACCCTTACACTTTCTCAACTTTCGATCTAGCCACTCTTAATCTATGTATACCACCTTCTGCGTGGTCTTTTCTAGATCTACCTTGTCGCACGTATGAATCTCATTCAAATCTACACCCACTGCTTTAATGTCATAATCCTCCATCTACATCTATCCTTTGGGTTGTGTAGTGAGCGGCTTCATGGTGGTGATCCATAGAGAATTCCTTTCTTTGTTAAAACATGTTTGGATCTTCTTAGAGGCTAGAAACTTGGCATTCTTCTTTCTTCTCTTCTTCTTTCTATTTTGTCGGACCTGCCTAGTTGCATCAAAATGCTTCTGAAGAGTCTATGGGGTATGAATACTCTGTGCCACCATAAAAGCACCATGAGGCAGACTAAAAAGAGTGATAGAAGGGGGCACCTTAGATGTATGGGAATGTGGGGAGGTGAATGGAAGAGTAATCATCGAGAACAGTAGGATGCCAAATTGAGATTGGGGACCTTGAGTACCAATTAGAGTAAAAAGAGTAACAAATGAGGTAGGTAGTTTTTGTCTAAATACAGATGGGCCTGGGGTAACAACAAACATGGGTGACTCAATTTTTTCTATGGGGGCCCTAGATAGGGTGATTAAAGAGTCAATGGTAGCCAAAGAGGATACTGCTTGTTCGACACATAGTGGTGCATCACTTGAAAGATTAAAAATAGTAGGAGGTTCATTTAACACTAACAACTCAAGATCTGAAGGTGGAAGATTCTTTTCAATAGGTGGAGGTAAAGGATTAACCAAAGATGCAAAAATAGGAAGAAGAGGGGGAGCAAGAATTACCTGTAATGCGACCATGTGAACGTTTTGGGGAGTGGACTCAACTTCTTCTTCATTTTCGATGGCTATATCAGATGAGTCTAGATCCTAGAATCAGCATAACTTCGTCTGTCCCAAACTTGAACGCTCAAACCCTTTTGTGGATGATCCTACTGAAGCCTGGACTTCAAATTCTATGGTTGATCCTCTTGGGAACCATCACGTTCTCTTCCCCTTTCTTTGGACACTGGGAAAGGATACAACCTGTGAGTCCTTTTTCTTAGACCTCTTTCCCTTGTCGGATTCCTACAATCTGGAAACATGGCGTGGAAGTCGTTCCTCTGTTACTTCATTGATGGACTCTCGATTGTTGTCAGAATCATCCTCCTTGTCGTAAATTTCCTCGAATTGCTAATCATATGGCTGCAATTCCTCAAGCTTCTTGTGAGTGTTTCCCATGTCTTATGAAAACCTCTAAAAATCTACCATTTTGCATTTCGACCATCCTTGTCGTTTCATCTGATTCTTTAAGTTCTTTCCTATCATAATCTCCCTCTGATATCTTCCCTATGGCATATAGAAACTCAACCACTTTGACCTCTTCATCAGTATGAGGGCCAAGTTGGTGTACAAATCTATCCTCTCCTACATCGGGTTTCTCTTAGATTCCACATACTCCCATGCCTCATTCTTTAGGGGAAGTTGCCTTGATGGATTATAGTCCCATTCATCACATATGAGGACTAAGCCCAGAGCCACCAACAAATTGGTCAATTCATTTTGTGCTTTATTCTTATCCAACACTACCCCATTGTTTGTAATGTAGAGGGGGAGCATATACAACATTGTTTTGTTCCTTCCTTTTCCATCCGCGTTGTTGGAAAGAGTTTTGTGTTGGCATGCCTCCAAAGTGAAGACCCGACCTGTCACAAATCTAGGGAGTTAGAAAGGTTCTTCAGAAAAACCATGATATCTTGTAAACGTAAAATCTTCCCTGAAGAAGTAATCCACCAGGGTTGATGAGTTTTTAATCCATAGCAAAACTTTGGGAGACAGGCTATCACTGAACCATGGTAACAACTCTTATAATACTGGTCTCAAAAAGAGGTGTACAAACCAATAATAGCTACTTGTCCTTGACAGAGCATAAGTCCATATAGAAATTGGCTGAATTAAACCCTCCTCGTCTGACCTAGATACAGGAAAATTTCTTTCTAAGAACCTGAAGTTCTGATGTAGGATCAAATGGACCAAGAAAGAAGAATACCTGAATTTAGATTCAACTTGGTAATTTTTTAGTTAGAGCAACATATTGGCAGCTATCACATCGGCAAAATTGAAATACCTTTGCCCCTGCTCATGCTTGAGTATCAAAGCTAGGGCCATCTGAAAGGGGTAGACCTCCTCGTCATTGTCCAAACTGAAAACCCAGGCTACCATTAAGAAAAGGTCATGTATGTTCTTTGAGAACTTCTTGAATACCAAAGGAAAAAAAAATTGCCTCTGGTTGACCTTTCCCCTATTTCACGATGATATAAACTCTTCCTTCTATTTGATTCTTTCGAATAGGTCTCCATATCCTCTTCAACGAGCATCTCGATATGTCGGTTTAGAGGGATACACAACATCTCTCATATAGCTAGAGCAAAGATTATGACCTTTATTCTATTGCATGTTATGGTCCCGATTTCTTCATCAAATCTTTTGGCACATGCATGCACCAATTTTGGGCACTAGTGTATGGTAGGTATCATGAACTATGGCAATCCACAATTCTAGAGATGAGAGGCGAAAGTCTCAGAGTTACCATGATCTTTCATTCTTTGAAATGCTCCTTCTTTGAGATTTTTAGAGTTCCTTGCCAACCTAGGGTCAAAACAATTGTCAGAAACATCTTGCACTACTTTCCTTTTAACAATCCTATCTATCAGCACCTTTTAAAATAATTTGAAAGGTCGATCATCAGGCATTGGGGCATTGGTGAATGATTTTCACCCAAAAATAATAGCAAAAATGAGCCTTCTTGGTGCAGGTTCAACTCTTCTCCCAGTCATTGTTGGTTCTTCCATGGTTGTTTCAAAATTTGTAGAGAAATTTACCGAAACGACCACTTTCTCTTTGCTTCCTTTGTAAAAATCTAATTTTCATGCAATTAATTTCCCATGAAGTACATGCAGTTAAGGCTATGTCGTTATTGCTAGTCCATTAAATGTTACCAATAAGGAGATATGTGTGGGTAGAGGATCTGTATCCCTTGGGAATACCAAAAATCTATAGAGATGAATTTAGTACATTCCTTTCACTGCCTCTTTTCTGAAATAAACTTGTTGCCTTGGGGAGAGTGCCATTACTTATGTCAATCTTTGTTTAGCGATACAGAGTACTCCTGAAAAGACTAACACATTAACTTTTCAGGAATTCTCATGTTAATCCATGTCCTTTCACTTATGTAAGTTGGCTGACGCTGATGATGGCCAAGGACGCATGTCTAAAATCGGCCTATATAGGCATTTACTCTCAATGCCCAAAAGTAATTCTCAAACCTTATGAAAGATCTTTTTGTATGATCTATTCTTCGTTCATCGACTTCCTTGACATTTTCCGATTACCGTCCGGCCAAAAATAGAACCTCTGCTATTTAGCCATTCGAGTACCTCTTTTCTATAAATAGCTATGCCACCTCAAGGTTATATTCATTCGAAAAAGAAAAACTTTAGAGTTTAGCTATCTTCTTTCATCCACAATATTGCCTTTTGCTCTACTGTTCCAAACATGTCCGTTGGTCTGGGTACTCTTGTTCCTCTTCTCCCACGCAAGCCACAATATGCCTTCACTAGGGAGATTACGGGTGAGAGAATTAAGTGCCTGGTAAAGGGGTGTGACCACATGGGGGTAATTTCCTTTTGGTGGTTCATTTGCATGGACTTCACTAAAGATGAGAACCAGATGCAAACCAATTGCAATGTCCTGTTTCGCTTCGTAGCTTCTTTGTTGGACCTGAATGTCACAAAAATTATGATAGTTGAGCTGTGTCACTACATGTTTGACGTCTTTTTGCTGAAAGGACTCAGAAGAATAGTGCAAGTTGCTATCCATGGCATTGTCATTCCCAATGCAATGGACCTTCATAGGTTCATCAATCGTGGCATGGACATGCCTTGACTTCCCTTTCTCAGCAAATTTTGCACCATGGACCTGAATAGCCACCATGCCTTGTCTCTATGTGCTGCTAACTATCTCCTTCAAGAGTATGGCATTGATGAAGCTCCTATGTAGTATGACTTCAAGAAACAGTTCGAGTTCGTTGTCTTTAGCTGTGCATAATGAGGTCAGTGTCCTTGAATTGTGTTCCTACTCCCCTACGAGTGAAGAAGAAGAAGAAAAAAGAAAAAGAAAAGATATTATGGGAAACAAGCCCTTATAACAATGGAAAGAGGCCTTCCTTTTGATTTTTTGTAAAAATGCATCCATTTTGTCTTTCTTTTTGTATTTTGCTTGAATACCCTTTTCTGGGGTTTGCTCGAAAGAGCTTTTCTGCTAAAATCTGAGCCTCGAGCTACCCCATACTATAAATTTGATAAAGAAAATAAAATATATATAATATAGATTTTTTACTTCTTCTGCTTCCTTGCTTATTCTTAAATCTAAAACCTAAAATCCTTTTACAATTTTTTTTACATATCGTACATATTTGTGAAAATTTTAAAGAGTGTCATACTTTAATGGAATGGTTTCAAATAAATACCATTCACCAAAATCCGAAAAGAATTACCTTCCATATATTCCAGTTTGTATCCATTCCTTTCCTTGCATGCAATGATTTGGAAGGGGCCCTTCCACAATGCTTCGAATTTGGTGTGTTGTCCTAGTTTCGTAGTGCGCTCATTATATTTTAGAACCGAGCTCCCTTCTTGGAAATCTAGGTTAGAAGTCCTTTTTTCGAACCATCACTTGATCATTCGCTAGCGGCTGATCATAGCTTCAAAATATTTTTCTCTGTTTTCCTTCAATTCGAGGAGTTCGGCTATCCATACCTCCATTCCACCATTTTCCTCTATTTCTAGGGCTTTTAGTAATTGCAATCTAGGGAGTTCCATAGAAATAGGAAAGACTACCTCCTTTCCATAGACAAACTCGTAAGGAGACATCTTCAAGATCGATTTTGGTGTGAATCGGTCTTCCCAAAGAGTAGCACGCAAATATTCATGCCATTCCCTTTGCTATTCAAACCCAATGCACTTGATTAACCTAATTAGGTTTTTGTTTGTTGACTTTAAGAGATGATTCCCTTGTAGGTAGTAATTCGAAGAGATTTTGAGGTAGATCACGTCCCTAATGGAAAAATATGACACCTTCAAGCCTACGCAAGCCCTAGCATTGCCGGATATAATAGTCTTTGGTGAACCAAACCTAGACACCATCCCTTCTAGAAAGTTAACAATCTCACCTTCTATAGTGCCTTTCAAGGTGATAGCTTCTATCCATCTTGTGAAATAATCAGTTGCTATGAGAATCCAGTTATGACCAGCACTAGAGATGGGATTTATCATTCCGAAAAATTCCAAACCCCATTGAGAAAAAGGTTCCTCAATTACAGTGGGACTCAAAGGCAAAGAATTTTTTTTTCTCTTGCCAACAAAGAATTGGCACTAAGTGCATTTATGCACCAAATGGTGCAATTCCGAAAACATTGAGGGCCAATAGTATCCTACTCGCATAATTTTAAGAGTGGTGGTTTTAACAGAAAAATGTCCTCCCTCAGGACTGCTATGGAATTTTGACAGAACCTTGTCCAACTGGCATTTTTCTAAACATCAGAGAAATAATCCATCATAGTTTCTTTTAAACAAGGTCCCTTCAACCAACACATACTTGGTGCCTTTCAGTCGATAGTATCTTCATTTGTGGGAGGGGAGAGCTATTGGGTAGTATCCTTTTTGCATGTATAAAGTCTGATCCAATACCCAGGATTCAACGGATTCCAATTGATTTGAAAATACTTGATCAATCTCTTTGTTGGGTTCAAAACCCGACTCTTGTGCAAGATATTCACACAGGCCTCTTGCCCACACCAGCTTAGTTGGCTTGATGTCCACATCATATTCTAGGATCTTAGTAATCTAATTGGCTCTCTTTTTTTTTATCTCTCCCTCAGTGATGTATTTGCTTACACTTGGGTGGGTGACCAAAATAGTGATCTTATTGGTCAACACTAAGTGTTGGAACTTTTTGAGACTCTTGACAATGGAAAAAGCTTGCTTCTCTACAAAGTTATATATGATCTCATAACCTTTGAGGGTTCTCGAATGAAAAGAAACCGAATGCTCTCCATTACCCTTCTCATCCTTTTGAGTGAGCACATAAGCTATTCTATGTTGGCTATTCTATACATATAACAGGAAATCTTTAGAAAAATATGGATTGGCCAATACTAAAGCAACAGAAATATCCTTCTTTATCTGCTCGAAAGCTTCTTTTCCTTTGAGAGTCCATTTGAAAATTATATTCTTTTTTAGCATCAAGGTGATGGGCCTTATGATGCCTACAAAGTCATAAATGAAACAACTAACAAAATTATTTTTTCCTAAGAAATATTGTAACTCCTTTTGGTTAACTGGAAAAGGAAAACCCAATATAGATTTGACTCTTTTAGAGTCTATTGCAATTCCTTCCTTGGACACCACAAAACCAAGAAGTTTACCTTGAGGTACTCTGAAAACACATTTTTTGGGATTTAAAGAAATCCTAAACTTTTGGCACCTCTGAAAGATCTATTCTAGGTGATCAAAATGGTCAGCCTTGACTTTTGAAAAGATGGTCACATCATCTAGGTAAATCAGAATGATTGAATTGATCAATCCTTCAAAAGCGATGTCCATGGCCTGCTGACAAGTGGTACTGGAATTTGAGAGTCTGAAGGGCATCTTTGCATATCTGAACATACCCCACTTGGTGGTAAACGTCATCTTGTTTTGGTTGCTCTCATTAACTAGTACTTGATTGTACCCTGAGAAGTTGTCGAGTAATGAGAACATCTCTAATCTGGCCATTGTCTGCAAGATCTCCTCCATGAATGGAAAATGATAATGATATTTTAGCGAGGCCTTATTCAAGTCTCGAAAATTGACACAAAGCCTGATATCACCATTTTTCTTTTGAACTGGTACCAGATTAGACACCCAAGTTCAATGGTATGCTGAATTATACTAGGGTTGTATCCTCTAAGATCATCGTAGGTCCATGCTATAACTTCTTCGTACTTAGAGAATAGACTCTTTAGCCTTTCTCTATCTTCCCACTATACATTCCTTCTGACTTTTAGTCCTCTATCATTCCCAACATCCAACTCTTCAAAATCCTTTTTGTCGGTTGTCAACCTTTGCTTTCCATTCCTCACATCTTCACAATCAAAAATATTCTCAAGGGAAATCAAACCCCAAGGAAGTTTATTGCTGTTTAGCTAAATGACCTATCCTTTAGATGGGTGGAACTATGATTTCAAATATTCGGAAGGTCATTCGGAATTTCGAATGAAAGTGGCTATCTGGGCATCATCTTCAAATACTTGCAAGTTTTGGTCATTGTCAGGAATTTACAGTTGGACAATAATGCAGACTGCACATTGTTTTGAATTGGAAACAGGCTCGAACTGTGGTGTAATAGAATCCATCTGATCTACTACATTGTTCAGGGATCAGGGAATAAATTATAAGTTGAAAGCTTCAAATCCCTTAACTAAGTCCCATATCCGATTTCTAGAGGCCTTCATCCAAGTATTTTTTCCATTGCTTGGGCATGGACTTGGCCTACTATCAACTCAGAATCTCCAAATACTTGCAATCTTTTCGCACCCATCCACTGAGCAAGGAAAAGACCATGGATTAATGCTTCATATTTTGCATCATTATTTGAGCATGGAAAGTAGAAATGATAAGACTTAAGGGTCTCAAATCCTGTTGAAGATAGCAATCAGACTCCTGCTCCAGAATCGGCTTTACATTTAGTGCCATCAAAGTACAAGATCCACAAGCGATTATCCCTCAGATCATCATATCTTACCCAATCTTCTATTAGTTTTGGATGGACTGTGTCATCATCAAATATGATATAAGTACCTATTATTGTGGCATGGAAATTTACAAAAGGGTCAGAGTCGATGAACTGGTTATGGATAACCTCCTCTTCGAGGGTCTGTGTGCTTGTGTCTTCTTCATCTTCCAACATTTCAATGCAATACCCTTCTTTCTTTGAAAAGGAAGTATGTGCAGCCTCAAAATAGAAAACAACACTATCCGCTATGCGTTCAGAATGTAAAGATTTTGAATCGCTCCATGCTTGGTTCTTAATATCAAATGGGACCAATCTAGTGCCAAATATCCACCCAACTTCATGGTGAAATCTCTAAAGAGACACATCTCAAAGACCGAGGGAATATCGATTATTACTACCTCTTGTGAGACTGTTTGGATTGGACACGAAAAAAGGGTTAAGGATAAATCTTTTATCTGACAGACCATCAAAACCTTATTTCCATCCAACTACATGATTCCTTTTTCCAAAGGTTCATACTTGAGCATTAAGGCATCATCCACTTGCTTTGGCATGACTGTCGTACTGGCTCCTAAGCCAATCATATTATTGTGTAGAAGTTTATCCCCCATAATTAATGTTAAAAAGAAAGGAGTGGGCTTTGGCTTGCTTACCTCTCCCTCTTTTGACTTCTCCACGTCATTCGTATAAGCTACGTCTTTCAAAATTTGAGGATCCGACACGATAACTTTGTATTTATTTGTATCACATAACATAACTTCGTCTGTGTGTAGCCTTGGTTCTTTATTTTGTAGTGCTCCTTCAAGCAATGAATTTTTCTTTGGGATAGATATTACGTCCCATAGAGACACATTAGCAGGCACCTTATTCATCTTCTCCACCATGTTAAGAATTCTGAACGGCTAAATATTTGGCCTGAATGATGAAATCTCCTTGGGCTTCGATGGAAAACGATCTGTTGTGGATGGATTCAATGTCTTATCAGGCAATCTGTCAAATGCTGGCAGAATTTTTTGTTGTGGAGTCGGCCAAATAGTCAATTGAATAGTCTATTAGGGCTATTGTCTCTCATATGATGGCAACTAGCGAGGCTAGGAATGAGGGAGAGCCTGTGGCACATACTCCTGGATTAGTCTTCTTTTGGATCTGGTATTATAATCTTACTATACCTGTAGAGTGCTGGTTTTCAGAGCCTTGTTCACAAAAACTACATCGTGCTCTTCCATCCAAGAGAAAAGTGCTTGATCGGGTCCTATGTCCAGCTCTTTTTCTATGGACATCCCTTGCATTTGTGCTCTGAATCGGGCATTCTCCATCTTGAGATACTCGTATCCTTCTATACTGGGTTGTATGCCTTTGTTCCTCTGCTCTGCTATTCTTTGCTACAAGTTTCCTTTAGGGAAATTCTAAGGCATGTGACTATCATTGCAAGGAAAACACCATGTTTTTTCATCATCCGCGAGGTTATTTTGGCCTGGTACCAACTCTTTGCTATGTCTATCTTTGACCATTTGCAATGGCATAGTAATCGGGACAATTTGGTTTGTGGAATCCGCTTGCTGACGTCCCCGACCCGAAGGTCCTTGATATGTACTCTCCTGATTCTATTGATAGAAAGGTCTACCCCCTTGGTATGTTTGAGTTGCTTATTTCAAAGGATCTTCTTGTTGCCTCTTGATGAGAACTAGCTCATTAGTGAAAGATCACATCAATCTTTTCATATTGTTAAGGTGTTCCACTACAGAGGAAGAACATGATGTTCTTGGCTGTGCGGTAGGGTAAACGCACATAGACTAGGGTGGAATTAGGCTCATCGTCTATGTCACTAGAGTGTTCAAAGAAGACTCTTCTTGGAGTGGAGTACCTAAAATTTTAGGAAACATAGGCATTGGAGGTCATGGTGGAAGTTTTCTTGCATCTATCAAACTATTCTTCACACGAACTACCAATCCATAGTCGTCAGGTAATGTATATCCTCCCTTGGAAGTTATCAGGACTATGATATTTGAGTTGATGGCCTTCGAAAATAATATGAACACCATAGCATCTGGAGGTCGCATAGTTGTTGAAGTCACTCATAGCTTCGTGCTAGGCTCTCTTGATAATAATTAGCTAATGCAATAGTGAGGAACAATATCCTTTCTCTAAAAATCATTCGAAAATATTTTCTTTGAGATTATCCCATGAGTTGATAGAACTTAAAGTTATGGATATGTACCAGTGTTGAGCTTTCCCTTTGAAAGAAGTAACCAACAATCTCATGGAAATATTTTCCTCCATGATATTGTGCACCCTAAATACCTCTGCTACATCTTGAAGGTGTTCAAAAGGGGTTTTAGAATCCTCTCCAAAAAAATTTTGAATAGCCTTGAGGGCATTAGTGAGTATGGCAGGCCAGACATCAAGTGGAGCAGTTGGTTGTAGTGGACTACAACTATCCCAAGTTACAAAGTTTCTAGGAGTAGGAGGAGGTATATGGTCCATAGAGAAAAAATTCATGTGAATCCAATAAACTGGTATTCATATTTGGAAACTTCAGCCTCCAAGCAGAGTAGATAAGGCTCTAAACCCCTGACTACTACTTGTTACTCTTCTAATTCTCAAAGGTGATACAGAACCTGTGACTCTTCTTCTCCTAGGTACCAAGGTTAGTAACTAAGAGTACTGAAAGTTACCCTTTGATGATGCTCTTGTTTGAACCCTAGGCATGAAACTTCAAGTTTCTTTCCTCTGGTCTGATTTGGAGATATTTATGACCTCTAATAAGGCTTTTGGAATAGGTCTCACTGGGCATGCCAGGAAAATAACTGTTGATCATAAAAGATTGCGCCTCTTTGACAGTCTTATGGGAAATTTAGTGAGTCGGGGACAATATGCACCTCACTAAATACCTCCAAGATTTTTATAGAAATTCGGCTCTTCTTTGAGTTTGGGAAAAAGGAAAAGGAAATGTAAACAGTAAAACATGAAAAATGGCGATGCGCCAATGCTTTTACAAAATTTTAAAACCACAAGATTTCCTCTATGAGTGATATGAGAGAAACAAAACACCAATTCCCTTCATTTTCTGGAGGAGAATGAATAATAGAGGTTCAATACAAGTATAGATGCAGTCATTCAATTGACCCTTAGGAAATGCGTATTAAGATCCGAATCAAACATAGAAGTTCCAAATTTAACTAAAAAATATTCAAAAGAAATACAAACCCTTCCTCTTAATATAGCATACCATGAAAAAATTATAACCTTACAAAGAAAATGGAGAATTCCAATGACATAGTCCGGTCTCTAAAGCTTATAATTCAGTCATATACACAAACACCATGGAAATATGATAACCAAAACTATTCAGATCAAGCAAGACACAATTTTCTATTTTGGATGAAGATATAAAGAGATAAATATTGATAAAGACCATATCATCCATAGTTTCAAGTATTTCTTTAGAATAACTCACATTACATATTCAAATGAACTTTAAAACAAATATTGGATTCGAATCTGATAATAGTTTGATCATAAAATAGACATAACATGCCAGAGTGAAGCAGTGTTCTATGAGATTTTAAAAGAAATAATTCTATTAACTAATAAAATTAAAGAAAAAAATTCGAATGGGAAAACTTCAGGAACTCTTGATCCATGTGGTTGTTTTCAATATATAGCTACCTAGAAGAGAAAATTCCAACCTCATCAAGAGTTAATGACTCTCAGACATCCAAATCTGATAGCTTGGAAATCCAATTCTAGATCTTTTATTAGGTCGCTAAAATCCTGCTCATCAACTTTCAGATACCACATTTATGTCATTTAGATATTTCAATAGGATTATCCCTTGTAATCACTCTGATCCTAGAAGATAGTTTGGAAAAACCCTGTCAGTCACCCAAATGGCTTTGGTGACACCGACTCATATCCCTTCACTAGAAAAAGGTACAACACATTCTGATGAACTCTGAGTTGAACATTCCCTTTATATAGTTGCATGGTGTGAAAGGATGACTGGTCGGAAGGCTGGATAATCTAATCTCTATGAAAAATAGAAGTGAGAGAATGTTCGCCAGGCCGACACGTGGCCCAAATTCAGAATAGAGAGAGACCAATCATTGAGACACATGCAACCACCATATGGTGAATTGCGTGTTTGTCATAAATACAAGATCCTTGTGTGCGGATCACCTTGAAGACAAAAATAAAGCCGAAAGACAAAGATATACAAAGGAAAAAATTTCTTCATAGTAACTCCCCTACCACAAAGGCTCCCTTCTTCATTTTGTAATCTCCACACCCATTATCTTGGATAATGACCTTGATATTAGAAATGGTGGGTGTCTCTGTCACAAAAGTGGATTGTGATGGTAAAGTGGATGGGTCCACGTATGAATTTGTAGGGCCTTCATCATTTTTTGGCACTTGAGGGATTTTGTAGAACTTGGCTACAAGATTTTTGCAATAGGAAAAGGGTTCGAGATCACCATCAATTGTGACTTCTTGGTTCTTATAGGGGAATTTAACACATTGATGAAATGTGGATGCAACCTCTTTCATTGCATGTATCCATGGGCACCCCAAAAGAATGTTATATGGGAGATCGAGATCAAGGACCTAACAAGTGGTTTCCATAATGGTTGGTCCCACCCTAATGGAAAGCCGAATAGTTCCTTGACACACCCTTTCCTAATAATCATAAGCCCAGATGGTGATACCTTTTCTTTTTTCAATCATGTCCTTAGAAAATCCCAGATTTTTAATTAGCTTGAGGGAACAAATGTTCAACCTTACACCTCCATCCACTAAGACCCATTTGACCTTATTCTTATGGACCAAGACTTCCAGATGAAGTGCACGATTGTGAGATGGTTGACCTAGGGGATATTTCTCAAAGAATGTTAGGAGATGTGGCGTGGTGATATTTCTTACCATAGCTTGAAATTGATCTGCATCAAGATCTGTGGGTACAAAAGACTCAATGGGGGCCTTTTCCAAAATCTCCCTATGCGCAAGTGAAATTTTCAATAACTCCATGATGGAGATCTTAGCAGGGGTCTTCTTTAGCTATTCCAAGACATTAAAGTCATTGGCGACTGATTTGGAATTTGAGGGAGCTGCTCTGGCTTGCGTGGATGGTCCAAGGATGGTGATTTTGCAACTTCGTGTGGTGACTCCACAGTCAGCTTTGGATCTTGGGATATGGAAAACACCTACCCATTCATCTAGGGATGTGACAACATGGTCATACACATGGTTAGCACTTCCATACTGCTTTCCCTTGCCATTATTGTTTTCTTTATTGTGATCCGACATCAGGTTTGTGTATATCTTGAGGTCTTGATTCCTTGATCCTAGTGCAGGATGCTCAACAAAGATAGTTTTATTTTCAATGAGGTCCTAGATTAGATTTTTGAGCCTCGTGCAACTGGCTATGGTTTGTCCCTTTATCTTATGAAATTCATACACGTGCTTTTCGTTATACCATGGTGACTTAACTTGAGGCTCCAAGTAATTCTCAATGATAGGGAGTGTGATGATGTTGGCATCAACCAATCACTTGATGATAGATTCAGCCAATTCTCCAAGTGGTGTGTACTTGCATCTTGGAGGATATCAGTTTCTTATAGATGGTCCACTTTGATCTTTGATAATATTAAATTTTTGTTGATTTTTTGCTGGCCGAGGTGTGTTTGATCGAGGGGTATTTTGATTGTTCCTTTAAGGTTGTTGATATGTTTCTCATTGTTTTTTTGGATTTGGAGCACTGATTGCAACCTTAGCACCAACAATCCCATCATTGGTGACATTCTTTTTTTTCACCCATGTTCATGGTTTATCATTATAACTTTTCGATGGGCGATTATCTTGATAAGTAGGTGTTCCCCCTTGTGTAATGAGAGCTCTTTCGATGCTGAGAGCTTTAGGGACGATTTGGTCATAGGAGGTGATGCATTGGACTTTGAGATGGACGAAAAAAGTTCCTTCAAGATTTGCAATGATAGTTCCAACTCGTTGTTCTTCTGGCATGGCCCACTTACTTTTATTGTCTTTTGATCGCCATCCTTGTAAGAAAAATGCAAATGATTCTCCCTTGTTTTGATTAAGGTTGGATAGTTCCTCCAAGCTTATATCCATGCCCATATTGAATGCATAATTTTGCATGAACATGTCTATAATTTCTTGGAATTTCTTTATTCCCGGAGGAAGTCGAGAGAGCCATTCCATTCTCGGTCTAGCTAAACTCCATGGGAAAAGCCTCATTAGATAGGAGTCATCATAGGCTACTTCCATGTAATGCACGTGGAATTCCTTGATGTGATCTTCAAGGTTTCTGAGTCCATAGTACTTGTTGAATTTGGGCATCTCAAAGCCTTGTGGAAATGGTTTCATCACAATGCTCCTATCAAATGGATAAGAGCATAGATTCCCATGTGATTTAGGGGTCTTCTCTAATTGGATATCCAACACCTATTGCGATAGCTTCTTGATTTTGGTGGATAAATCATCTTGTAGGTCAGGTGGTGGGATGAACATGTTTTGGGTTGGAGTATTGATGATAGGTGTGGTGACTTGAGGACTGGGTGGTGGATTAGTAGGATTTTGATGAACAACCAATACTTGTTGGTATGCTTGTAACTATTGTTGTGCCAACAAAGCTTGTTGTTGGTCTTTCTGCAATTGTTGTTCCAACAATTTTTGTTGTTGGGCTTGTTGTTGAGCCACTTTTTGTTGTGCTGATTGTTGTTGCACTCGGTATTGCTATAAGGCTTGTTGGTAAGCCTATTGTTGTAACAAGGTTTTTTGTGCTTTATTTTTGGCTTGCGCTTTTGCTTGTGCAACTTGGGCAGCTTGAGCAGCTTGCGCAGCTTAGGCAGCTTTTTGTTGTTGCAATAAAACTTGTGCTTGGGCTTGGGCTTGTTGCTGTTATAGAAATGCTTGGGCTTGTGCTTTGGCAACCTATTGAGCTTTTTGTGTGGCTTGTTGTGTTTGTGCTTGTTGTGTGTCTTGCATCACTTGTTGGGTTTGGAATTGGTTTAAAGCCTTTTAGTAGGCTTGTCAAGCTTCTTGTAGAGTGATGCTATATTGATTGGACACATTTGGATTTGGTGGAAAAGGGGGCAGATTTGAGATGGTGTGCGGTAGTGTGATGAGACTTTGTTGGGGTGGTTTTTGGGGTGTCAGAGTGATGACGGTGGGTTGTGAGGTGTCGGGTATGATTGAGATGCTAGATCCTTGGGAGACTATGTTTAGAGATATTTGAGATGTTGTGGATGGTGTAATGGTTGATTGAGGTGTTTGGATTGTTGCCACTTATTGTTGCGATATCAGTGGAAAACCTAGAGGATTTGGTGCACTTGATGTGTTGATTATATTTGACAAACTGATTTGATTTGGTAGATTTTGGATAAGTAAAGGGGGTTTCCTTAAACCAAGGATTGGTGTGGACACTGATGTGAGTGGAGGAAGTGATGGAAAAATGGGTGGTGTATTCCGTTGGGAAAATGATGATGATGATAAGGGATTGAAGATTCCCATTGGTCCAAACAATCCACCTTCTCCTTGTGAGGTCATGGGGAGAGAGATTTGTGTGTTGAGAGGATATGTTGGTGTTGCATGTAAAGAGGATGGATTGGTGAGCTCATGAAATGTGAGTAGAATGTATTGTTGTACGGATTCAAAGGGACGGATTAACCCAGTATGGTATTTGCATCCAAATCTTGGTTGTTCACAAGGGGATGTGTTTGAAGTGCATGAAGCAATGAGCTTCCCTTGTTGACAATTGGTTGAGTTGGATCAATGGATGATGTGATTTGTGGGATGCTTTGAGTGATGATTTGAAATGGAGGTGTGGATGAGATTGGTGGCATAATCTCGAGAGGTGTCTCCACAATAGTTTTTACGTCAAAATCAGAAGGGATTTTAGCCCCTTCTTTTGCCAATTCTAGCATATATTGTGAAGGAGTTAGTCTTATCATGGCATTGACAATTTTGTGATTCTCGGGATTTTGGACCATTTCTATGATTTCATCTTGAGTCATCCCCAAGACATTATTGGTGATGTCTTTCACTTCACTTTCCTCTTGAGGATCTTGAGGTATTGGAGGAGGATTAATTGGAAGGTCACTGGATATCCTAAGGTTGAATTTTGTTTTAGTTTGACTCAAATCGCTTGAAGTAGATGTTTCTTTGTTTTGCTCCATGTTTTTCTTGTATTGAGACCGAGTTTGAACCATAAAATAAGGATCAAATTTCAGGAATATGGGAGAAAATATCTAATTCCTTAGGTTGGTCTAAACTTTTAGGCTCAAACAATAAAATTTGAGTTTTCTTGAGGATCAAAGGATGAGGATGAGATAAATGAAAGATGGGTGATGTGAATTATTAAACTCTTAAGGAGCTTGAAGGGATACTAGAATTTAGTACTTTTGGATTTTTGACTTGATTTGGGTTTGATTTGGATTCAGATAATGAACTCATAGACCCCAAGATGTTGGATGTTACCCTAGGATAAAATTTTCCACAAAGTGATAATTTAACTAATCATATGAAGACAAATTCATCTACACATACTTGGTCAAACATAAGAATTTTTGATTTGACTTAAAGGATTTGCCAAAATTCTAGCATGAAGGATTTTTCCTAGATTCTAAGAGTTGTTGATAGATGGGATTTGATTGATGTTTGAGGGATGGATGAGAATGTTGAGTTTGATCCTAAACTAGACTTAGAGAGACCTCCTCTCTATAAGACCTCGTTATTGAAGAACATATTTTGTACTTCCTATGTGAGAAACTCAAAATTTTGAAAGAGACATGGATTTTGACTGTAATAAAATTCATACAAATTGGGATTGTTCTTTGAAGCTTTCTTGTAAAAATTATAGACCAACATTTCTCTAACTTTGTGAAGTATTGAAAGACGTTTCTCACAAGATTTTGGACTAAGGGACTTGTGACAACTTGGTTTGGGAATTTTGAATTTTCGGGAAATCATGGGATCAAACACATGTGAGGCTCAATTGTCTATTATCTTGCTTAGATTGATTCGTTTTTACCCATAAACACTTTCTTGATTAAGTTTCAAACTGAATGTCTAATTTCCTACTTTATTTTCATCCCACAAGGTCCATTATGTGGAAATCAAGAAAATTAGGGCAATAGTTTCCTAATGTTGACTCTAGAAAGAGAAATTGTGATGTAAATCCAAATACTTAGATGCCTCTAAGGATGAAATCCATAGGGAAAGGAAGAGAACTTGGATTTTTCAAAGGTATTTGCTCCTCCTAAAGGGTTTGAAATTTTGAGGGTTTTGTTGGATGTTTGTTTTCAAATGTTTTAGATACAAGAAAAATGTTTTAATGCCAAAATGATGTACAAACGTAGGGTAAAAGGAGATAATATTTGTTGAATTCCCACTTGGATAAATCCAATTGTGCTTATTCAAAATGGATGATTAAAAATTTGACCACACTGGCTCCCCTCCATGACACACACTTCTCGAATCAGTCAAGCTTTAGTTCTCATGAATCTCCCATGATAAACTTTTCATCTCTACTTTTAAGCACAAGTATGTGGGATAGCTTCAGAACGATCGTTCTTGCACCAACAAATAAATAAGGATTTGGCTTTCTATAACAAAGGTTCTAGTAGAGGAATTTCATTCATGGGGGATCATCCATATGGTAAGAGACCATTGTTTCCCTTCTTGTCAAAACAATCCTTGTGATACTTGAAATTTCCTCAAGTACCCACACTTATATACCAGGTGGAAGTCACTTGGCTTTATCGTGTTCCTAGTTGGGTCGTTCCCTAGGGTGATTACTTTTTCACACTAGATAGGCCCTCTAAAGGTGAAAAATAACAATCAAGCACATCTGTAGTTTGATCAATATTTTTTTGCATAAAAAAAGAGAGAAAACAAACGATATACCTAACTCATGCTAGCAAGATTTGTTCAATTTTAAGAAACCAAAATTAAAGTGTAGAGACAATCTTTCATACAATTTAATATCACCAAAAGAATTTTGATTCTCAAGATCCCTGTGAAGCATGAGAGAAGTGCATACACCTTTTAAATGATATTAATTTGTAAAAGAGATTAAAAAAAACAAAAACCACATGTTCATTTAGACCTCTAAAGCAGTAATATATTCATTTTATAGCACCAAGATGAAGTGTGAAGTTGATTGTTTAGTTTTTAGACCAAATCAAAATCTAGCATGTTTGTAAGGATTAATTTTAATCAACTTGAAAATGTCAAATCAATGGTTAATTTTAAACCCCAAAAAGAAGTGAGTTGGCCTAAAATAGAAAATGAAACCAGAAAATAGAAGCCTTAAGCATTTAAAAATGCTTTGTTAATTTCAAGTTCAAAGCCCAATTTTCTTCAACTCCAATCTGCATTTTTTTGCTCAATTTGAATGATCAATTCCAACACCAACCTATTATTTATGTAGACCTATCATGCAAAGTAGAAACAAAAGGTTAGTTTTTCTTCAAAATCATTATTATCAAGTTAAGATCAAAATACACCATACAAAATACTGATTCAAAAAACTAATGTTGCCAATCCAAAAGTGAAGTCCCCAAGATTTCTGCATTAGCATTCAACCTACACAACCAAAGATAATTTATGAAAGAACATAGCATAAATTACATTAGCATTCAACTTGCAACTTGCAGCGTTGAAGGATGTGAGGAAGCTTCATGCTAAAGCATGAGTTTTGAGTCAAATTCACTTTCTCTAACAAAATGACAATAAGTAAACTGAATGCAGTCAAAATGCAACACCTAACAATTTGTAAACTGAATGCAATAAACTAGATTCACTTTCAATTTGCATCACACCAGATAGAGAATAATGCAAACATGAAGATTAAAAGGCACATTTTAACTCAACAAGGGTGTTGCCATATTTGTTTCAATAATCCTTCAAGACCAAAGCACCTAGCAATATCAATTTGAAAATTTCACATACTTAATGTTGGGGATTATTATAAAAACATGTGGTTCGATTGCAACAGATCTCTTGATGCATATGATAATACTATCACATCTTTCAGTCATTGTCCTCTAGATTTTACTCAAAAAGAAATTACTTTTGGAAAGAAACTTCCTATAGACCAATAGAAAATCTAGGTTACTATGTGTGACACTAAACTCAAGATAGATGTTGACCCACTGCAGCAAAGATTTGGACAGTAAGCAAAAGTAGCTGAGAAACAGAGATTTGGAATCTATATTTGATAATCCAAATTCAATATTCAATGCAAGCAATTTTTACTTTCCAGCTAAATTAATTGATATTCAACAGACACAAACACACACCTTTCATATTTGTATGCTTATTGATCTTTCACTTCTCTAATTTTACAAGCTGCAACACCTCAGAAAAGGTGCTAAACAAATGTATGTGTAGATACTCATTTAATACGAAAAAGGCTATAAATATCTATGATGATTTGGAAACTCACTTATTGCTTTCATGTTGAAATTGACTACTCTTATAAAAATACAACATATTTAAGCAGTAATTAAGAAAGAATGGATAAATGACAGGGGCCTATGCAATGCTCATTTAATATTATCGGCATGACATCAAATAAGAGTTGAAAACACCAAATAGACAATCTACTAAACGTACCCTCCAGGTCTATCATGTGTGAATACTATTCACAACTACATAGACAAGACAATGGATACATGTTGCATAATATATCATGATATCTAGGATTCAATAAAAATAGTCAATAGTCAAGTGTTTAAAATGCAAACAATTCATGCATAGATTTCAACATAAATATTCCATGCAAGTTTTGGAGAAGATGCAAGCAATAAATGAAAGAATAAATTCTCACAATATTAAAGGCTTTTTTGTAGATCAATAACCAATGGAAATAATAGATCGACATGGAAAAAAGAGTTAGTGTGAATGACGTAAATAAAGTACCAAAACACAATAAAGAAGCTCATCTACTTCTCCTATCATGTTAACTGCCAAATTTTTGAAAATTCTTCGGTCTTCTTTATCAGTCAAAATAGTTTTTTCAAATATTCAAACACTTCAATTTGCCACTCGAAATGCCTTTCCTACTGACCTACCTAGCCACTGTCATCACCATTTTTTCACTTTCCTATAACTGTACTGCATGTTAGTTGTATATAGTCAATAACTCAAATGTGACACATAAAAAGACAGTGCATTTGCACAAGAAATAAATATCAAATATAAGTGAACAATAGACCATGCAAATATAAGTGTACACTGATCATCTAAAAATCATTTTTCTTTCCAATGAAGTTTAAGCAACTCAAAATCACATAATTGAGATAATTGACACCTTTAAAGAAAAAAATCCCTTGACTACTTATGCCATGCTTACCCCTACTATCTATTGTTCAAGCATTTTTATCCACCTTCATGATTTAATTCCACAAGAACACATAATAGCATTCACAAGCCAATGGGAGAATCAAAGCCTTCAACGAGATTATGGAAAAAATTATATTAAAGGCGTGTGACATAGGGAGGGTTTGGCTGAAGGAATACCGATGGTCCTCTGGACACAATATCCAAGAGGTTGAAAAATATTCACTATTTCAGCTAACATTTAGAAAGGAGGCAACTGTACCTATCAAATATGTAATGGTAGGCCTATGCATCGCACAAATTGCTTGATTAGACAATGAGAGCTTCATTCAAGAACCCTTGAGTGAATAAAAAACATTCAAAGAAAAATGCCATCTTGCAGTCTAAAGCCAATACATAGAAAAAAAAAGACAAAAAAGCATGGTAGTGTACATTTATTCTTTTTAAATCTTCCAAATCTTAAGTGTTAAAAAGAACTGATCAAATTTGAAGTGAACAAAAAGTAGAAAGAAAGAAATTTTTTTATGTGATTATACAGATGATTTGTTGGAAAAACAAGGGTAGACAACTGAGAGAGGGAGGTGAATCAGTTGTTATAGAGTTTAAACTTATCTAACCTTTATCAACCTTTAATCTTAGATATGATAATTAAAAATGAAAGCATGAATCAACAACACATCAGAGACACACATAACACCAAGATTTTTGTGTGGAAACCTTGTTATAGGAAAAACCATAGTGGAGGTTGTTGGTGTTTTTTATTGTAAACTAGGTTTGTCTCCTAATCTACCTATGGAATTGCCCAATTCCAATCAAGGGCAGCGCGAAGGACTTGGACCAACTAATGAGGATTTGGAAAGACCTCCTACACTTTGGGCTTTGCAAGACCCAGAAGGGTGATCCCTTAATGACTTTACAATCTCTACAACAAAATTATAAACAACATTAACTATAACAGATAATCTCACTTAATAGCTCAACAAAATGGGATAAAACTGAATAGAATTGGTTGTTCATCAACAATATCAACCATTTGGAGTGTGAGATAGTTACAACATAACTTTATGGTGAAAGATAATCATTATTTTTAAAATTATAGCAAGCCCTAGGTGAACACAAACAAACACTAAAGAACAAATGCAAATCAGACCAGTGCCATATCCATTGGAGGAGTCAAATTCACCAACACGTAATGGTTCATAGCAAATTTCAACACATAGAATATAATATCTCTGATTATATTGCCTTACAATATCACCAATTTGTACCTCATCTCAATAATACTTACCAAATCACTTTACAAAACATATGCAATCTCATTTAAGCGGTTTAATTAACTCCTTGAATTAAAGCTAAAACCAGAATTGCACACACCACAATAGTGAGATGAATAGAATAACCCTTGATTAATTCATTCAAAATTCGAATACATTTGCACATAGGAGAGAGATGAGCCTGGATTTATCAGTTAATCTCAAATGTCAGTACTGTTATGAAACACTAAATCTCCATAAACTCAAATCCTACAATAAAATGACATAAAACTCAACTTGCATTGCCTCTGTCACTATAGATTTTGCATTTTGCTATGCAGCCCCACTCCAGATTTCTGACTTGCTAACCTATTACAATGAGAGAAGAAAAGAATATGTAGAGGAGAAGAAATTATAGAAGAAACCCTAAAATTGATCAGGAAAAGCCATCTGGAAACATCTCCATCATTGAACAGTAATCAACAAAGCATCTTCTTCTTCTCCTTGTAAAAAAATTTATTCTGCTTCCAAAACAACATGTGCCTAAATTGTTCACCAATAGAAAAATGCCCATGTGTATATTCTCCACTCATTACTTGCAGCTGAAAGAAAAAACTCCACCCTCGTGAAAATCCATTATCTCTATTTCTGCCCCTTTTAAAACATGTTGCACTTTATTTTCTCATTTGATTACTACAGCTTCACTTACAATATTTCACTTGTATTTGCATTTATATTTGGGGTCACACTAAAATACCTAGCTGCACAAAATATTCACCATTTGATTTTTTACCCTAGCAAAGTCATATTATTTCATAGTAAAAACTTTATTGACCATATCCCGTGCATTATAATGTTTTAAATTTTCATTTAAAAAATTCCTCCATTTTTTAAATCAATGAAAAACTCCGAAAATTATTCCCTCTGTGTTTTTCACTTACCCACATTTCTCTTAAAAAAATTAACTAAACACCCGGGAGAAAATAAAATGGGCCCCACCCCTCCATCACTTCCATTCTTTGAAAACATTTGATTTTAATTTTCAAAGTTTCGCATATGAAAAGAAAATGAAAACCCTTAAAAATCAAACCATCAGACGTATTAAAACAAACCAATGCCTTTTAATTGTTTTGGGCCCACCACTTCTTCCCCTTCCCACAGTCACGCAATAACTAATGATCGATCACCTTTGGATTGTTAAATGGCGGGCAACGGTTGGGATTTGGCTGGAGTTCACTTTGCTTCTTGACCGTTGATTTCCAATCTGCATTTGCATGAAGGTTTCTAAAGCCTGTGTAGCAAATGCCCTTTTGCGCGCACCTACACATACGGATCCCTCCTCTCACAACATACCTCTCATTTTTCGCGGGCCTCCTCTCTAGCTGGCTTCACCCCTTCTGTTGCTTCTTGCAGTAAGCGCACCCCTCCTCACTGCAGTGTGTGCACCACGCACCTTGCCATGCCCACCATTTCTATGTGCTCCCTCCATTTTTCCATGCATGTGGCCTCCTCATCTAGCACGGGCCTCCCTTCACTGCTGGGCACCAAGAAATGCATATCATTTCTCAACATGGAGTATTTCATTCACTTCCTTTTTTAATCAATGATAAGGCTTTCCTCCTCTTGCAATGTGCAGGTTGTGTGCCTTCAGCATTCCCTGAGAAGATTTCCTTTTGAAGAAACCACCTAATAACTTGGCATATCAACATATTCCTTCAAACAATCCTTTATTCAAAATGTGCTTCAAAATACTCATGCAATGTGGAGTCGCTTGGCCAATCAAGTTATTCACCATGTAATTTCTTCCACAATTCACTAGCACATTCAATAGAATACTCACAACTATAACAATGAATTCTCCATCCCACATGCATTTACAAAAGTGCATAACAACAAAAGCAATCATACCAGCACTTTGTAGTTCATCCTACTACCAAATGTAAGCATATAAATTTTTGAGTTACTACAAATGAAATGCTACCCTCATTTACAAAATTGCAACATTTATGGTGTCATGACAATGCAAAGCATGTCGGGCCCCAACTGGCCCAACTAATTTTTTTTTTTTTTCAAACAAAATTTACCCCCAAATGACTTAACACTGCATTTTGAATCATGTGAAGTGAAAACATGAACTGGGTCTTCATCAAAATCTATTTTCTATCACTTTTGCAAAATGGTGAAAACTGGTCAAATTGCCTCAGGAATCAAACTGGAAAACTAGTCAAACGATCCCCCGGAGGAATAAAAACTTGCAAAATCGTAGACATTCAATCCAAGAAATAAGTGCAACAAATGAACCAGAAAAAAAAGTCACGACGTGAAAAATATTAATCAGCCAAGTTGCTCAACTGAACTTTTCTGAAACAATAGTTGTTCTGTAATAATTAAAACTCACTCAACTGCCAATTCGTAAAAATAGTGAATCAACTCCTAGCGAGCTGTCATCAGACACATAAGTTCATTAAGGTATCTTGAGCATGTGTGCAAAAGGAAATTCCTTGAATCATCACCGGTTAAAATATTTTAACGGTCGAAGTTGGCCAGTCAGAAAGGCTGTCAGGAATGCAGATGTGAAACTAAACAAACTGCATTTGGTTTCAACTTGTTAAAAATAACAAATCAGATCATGAGTCTCTAAAAACCGACACCTGAGATCATTTAGGTATTGAGAACATAGAACAATATTTGCATTGACATGAAATTCAACTGGTTGTGAAATTCAATCTCAAACAGGAGGCCACTTTATGAAACTAACAATCTACAAACAGCAGAAAAGTGCAAAAACCCTTCAGCTTCACTTTTCAAAACCCTATCAAAACTTATTATGGGAAGCTGAAAATTGACATGCACGTTCAGATATTTCAATCAAATATGTCCACAAATGGGTTTTTCTTGAAAATCAATAGGCCTCAAATTCTGATTTTCCAAAGTGGGTCACTCAAATAGACCCCTTAAGTGCACTTTTGAAAGTGTAGAGGAAAAATTCTTGAAATGGGAACCTCAAATTTGCAAAATTTGAGAGTGCCATCAAAGGTTAATCCACAATTATACCCTATTAAAAGTATATTATAAATGAATAAGGAATGCACATGCATTTAGGTACACTGCCTTGAGCTCACTACTCAGAAGGGAAGGCTCACTACCTTACATAAAACAATCAGATTAAATCCATCTAATGAGTTTGAACTGAGAGATTAGCTTCTTCAAAATCTTGATGACAGTTCTGGTTAGGCACATAAATACTTCTTCACACTTCACTCAAACTTCTTCACACTTCGCTCAAAATTCTTCACACTTTGCTCTGCAATCGAATGATCTGATCTTTATTCACACATATCTCACACACACTTCGCATAAATTCACCGAGAACACTCCAAAATGAGGAAACAATCGATCTTATATATCTGCTACATGAATTTTCATCAACAACTCTGTTAGCCAAAACTAAATAATAGATGAACACAAACTGTCAGCCCGAATTCATGAACAAATCTCAATGTGCACGAACCTAAGTTGGTCAGAACATAATGAATACCTAAATCAACATCCTCGAACATGCCAAACATTCAAAAATTAATCCACAAGGATCTGCAGCACACTACGACCATCGTGTCTACCAATAACATAAAAAATCAAACACACAAAGGAAAAATATTTGATCATGAGAACACCAATTAACGCAAATGTATCAAAATGATAGAGAATGATATAGAAACATCAATGAACATCTCAGGAACATACGCAACAACTCAATTCACCATAACTACATTCTCTTCTTCCAGAAACACCTGCTATAGTAACAAAATAATTGTAGGAACTCATAAACTCATAACTTTCTCCAATCTTGATGCGCACCTCTAAAAATTTTGGGGAACATACTAGATAATCTCATAAACAAACCCTTTAATGTGTGACTTTACATAACTTTCCACCACTTTGATCTTCACAGCTTCATGGACTACCTATAACATATCCATTCTAATTTTCTCAATATTCTCAACATATAGAGTCTTCAAGGCACCAATGCTAATAGTGTTGACATCAATGATAACCACATATCAGAAACACAACCACAACATCCAACAATCTCCCCCTTTGGAATTGATGGAAATACATGATGTGAAAAATACCATCAACACAACTATCTCTTCTCCAACAATTCTTCTTCTTCTCATAATGTTCTTCTCCCTCTTACATTACTCTTCTTTCATGACTCTTCTTCCCCTTTCTTCCTCAAGGTTTTTTCACATAAGTATTCTCCCCCTTTGATATCAATGGAAAAGGTACAAAAGATCTGAATCATATGACTACTCCCCCTAAGTAGCAACCACCATAACATCAATCTAAAACAAGATCTGATTGTAAGTGCACAGATTGATGCAAAGACTTGCATCTTAGTTCAAATTAGGAGGGGAAATTACCCCTACCTTTCCTCTGAGATACTCAAAGTATCCTTAGGAAATGATTTAGTAAAGATCTCTGCAATTTGTTCCTTAGTGGGCACATATTCGAATCTGACTTCTTTATCACTCACTTTGTCTCTCAAAAAGTGATACTTGATAGATATGTATTTTGTCTTTGAATGTAGCACTAGATTCCTGGAAATGTTTATGGCACTTGAATTATCACAAAATATAGCAATAGGCTCATCATACTCAATTCTAATCTCTCAACATTTGCTTCATCCATATTACTTGAGTATAATTGTTTGCAGCAGTAATATATTCTGCCTCAACAGTAGATAAGTAAATGGAATTCTGCTTTTTACTTAGCCAAGACACCAGATTCTTCCACAAGAAGAATACACCACCACTTGTACTTTTCCTATCATCCACATCTCATGCCCAAACTACATCTATAAAAGCATTCAAAGTTAGATCGTCCCATAGTGCAAAACCAACTATTCCTTTCAAGTATCTAAAAATTCCCTAAATTTCAGTCACATGTGATTCCTTTGGATCAGCTTGATATCTAGAAACCATGCATACAACATTCATTATGTCTGGTCTGGTCTAATTCAAGTAGATTAATCCACCAATCATTGACATGTACCTTGTTTGATTATCCTTAGGAGAATCAACATTCTATTTTAGCTTGCATCTAATTATCATGGGTGTACCTACAGGCTTTGAATCTTCCATGCCAAACTTTTTCAGTAGCTTTGTTACATATTTGGATTGAGATATAAAGATTCCATCATCTAACTGAGTAATTTGTAATCCTAAAATTAATTTCAGCTCTCCTATCATTGACATCTCAAATTCGCTTTTCATTTCATCAACAAACTCCATGCATAATTGATTATCACCTTCAAAACTAATGTCATCAAAAAATACTTCAATAATTAGTTCTTTATTCTGATCCACCTTGAAATACAAATTATTGTCAGCAATACCTTTATTGAATCCAAGCTTCAACAAGTATTTATCCAATCTAGCATACCAGGGTCTAGGGGCTTGCTTGAGTCCATATAGTGCTTTCTTCAATCGAAAAACCATATATTTTTCATCAGTTAGTTGAAATCCATCTGGTTTCTCAACATAAACTTCTTCTTCTAATTCACCATTTAGAAATGTTGAATTTACATCCATTTGATAGACTTTGTTGTTTTGAGAGTAGCATAAGCAAGAAATAACCTTACAGCTTCAATTCTAGCAACATATAGGACATGATCATTAGTATTATATTTACCACCAAGAGAAATAGTTCCTCTTCCACAAATCACACCAAAATTGTTATCTCCAAATCTTACAACACCACCGTCATACTTCTCCAAGCTTATAAACTTGCTTTTGTCACCAGTCATATGATGTGAGCATTTGTTGTCAATCACCCACTCATCCTTTAAATCAATTATAGCTGCAAGAGCTTTCTCAATATTCTGAATATTAGCAAATTCAGTGGACAGCACACCATTTTCCTTGATATAAATGAATACCCATCCATCTTCATTTCCATTTTCTTTATCTGATTCATCATCAGTAACACCTTCTTTAGCATAATAACATTTCTTTTGAAATATAGACTTGTCAGGTTTGTACTTAGAAACTCTTTCAAGACACCTTGATGCAAAATGACCTATCTTACTGTAAGAGAAACATTTAATAGACATATTTCCTTTATACTTACCTTGACCTCTGGCTTCTCTTTTCACAATCAATGCTTCTAGCTCTTCTAGCTCTCTTTCTTCATCTTCAATGTATTTCATCTCATCTCCATATTTGAATGTCTTTCTGGAACTTTCTCCTAGATCATATCTCTATTGGATTTTTTTGGATACAGTAGCTTTAAATGAAGATTTTGTTTTAGGAGTAGACTCACCAAATTCACTCAAATCAAAAGTAGCAAGTCTACCAATCATCATATCTCTTGTCACATTTGTTACTGTCCCGAGCTCTTCAATAGCATGAGCTTTCATTTTGTAAGAAGTAGGCACTGATCTAAGCACTTTAGGCACAATCTCATCTTCTTCCAAAATTCCACTGGCACATCTAATACCCATCACTAGTTCATTTAATTTTTGCATGAAAGCAACAATTTTCTCATCTTCATGTTTTCCCATTTGCCTTTCAGACTTTGTAGCTTAGAAAATTTCACTTGTGCATCTCCTTGATATAGTGTTTGCAACTTCTTCCAGATCTCATGTGTTTTCTTCAGACCTATCACATTTGTCATCTCTGAATTTGTGAAAGCACTCAATAATGCTTCTATAGCCCTGATATTAGTTTTAGCTTCTTTAATCTCATCAGGAGTAGTGGGACCATTTTGAGGAATATTATATTGTTCTTTGTAATCTTCTAGAAAAGTTCACCAATTCACTTCAAATGACACTTCATTCTGACCTTCCATAGAGAGTAATTTGTACCATTGAATCTAGAACTATCCTTCTTGTATGATGCCATCTCAGATCACCTCAAGCTATTAAACTTCTTCAGAGGAACCATCTCTAATACCAATTGTTGGAAAAACAAGGATAGACAACTAAGAGGGGCGGTGAATCAGTTATTACAAAATTTAAACTTATTTAACCTTTATCAACTTCTAATATTAGATCTGATAATTAACAATGAAAACATGAATCAACAACACACAAAGACACATATAACACCAAGATTTTTGTGTGGAAACCCTGTCAGGGGAAAAACCATGGTGGAGGTTAATCCACAATTATACCCTATTAAAATTATAATATAAATGAATAAGGAATGCACATGCATTTAGGCACACTACCTAGAGCTCACTTCTTAGAAGGGAAGGATCACTGCCTTACATAAAACAATCAGATTAAATCCATCTAATGAGGTTGAACTAAGAAATTAGCTTCTTCAAAAGCTTGATGACAGTTATGGTTAGGCATAGAAATAATTCTTCACACTCTACTCTGTAATTGAATGATGTGATCTTTATTTGCACATATCTTGCACACACTTCACATAAATTCACTGAGCACACTCCAAAATGGGGAAACAATCACTCTTATATATCTACTACATGAATTTTCATCAACAACTCTATCGGCCAAAAATAAATAATAGATGGACACAAACTGTCAACCCCAATTCATGAAAAACTCTCAATGCGCACCAACCTAAGTTGGTCACAACATAATGAAGACCTAAATCAACATCCTCGAACATGCCAAGAATTCAAAAATTAATCCACAAGGATCTGCAACACGCTACCACCATCATGTCGGCCAAGAACATGAAAACTCGAACACGCAAAGGAAAAATCCCTGATCACGAGCACAACGATCAATGCAGATGTACCACAATGATAGAGCATGATCTAGAAACATCACTAAACATCTCAGAAATATACGCAACAACTCAATTCACCATAATTGCATTCTCTTTTTCTAGAAACACCCACTACAATAATAAAATAATTGTAGGAACTCAGAAACTCATAAATTTTTCCAATCTTGATGCGCTCCTCTGAAACTTCCAGAGAACATACTAGATAGGCTCAGCAACAAACCCTTTTTTGCGTGACTTCTAATTATCAATGTACATAAATTTCCGCCACTCTAATCTTCACAGACTGCCTGCAACATGTTCATTGTAATTTTCTCAATATCCTCGACATATACAATCTTGAAGGCACCAATGCTAATAGTGTTTCCATCAATGATAACCACATATCAGCAACACAACCATAACATTCAACATGATTATGGCTGCAGTGATTAAATCAGCTAAATAAAACATGAGGTTATGAGCTTTTTTTTAACAATGTCATTCAAATGCAAGGTTTTCATTCACTCATACATGCACACAAGCATTTTTATTACCATAATTAACATTGTCCTATGTCTAATCCATGCGCCTCTCACCTGCTAACAGTCACTCTCAAAGAATGTTTGATTTAAATTTTTTTTAATAGTGCATACAGACCCCAAACGTATGCTTTGTTTTCACTAAAACTTACACAATGATTATTCAAACTATTGAAATTAGGGTGGAGCTTCAGAAAATCAGCTCGAGTGAAAATTGATAATGCAAATGGGAAACATAGAATCAATAGAATGAACTAAATTCAAGATAGCGTAAGAATGCAAAAAAATAGACGTGCATATGACAAAAATGTATTACTTTCAAAAGAATTTAGGAAATTCCCTCCTTCTAGCACCAAATGTAGAGGCAATTTTCTGCATTTTACTCAAGAACAACATTAGCATGTCTATTCCATTTCAAACAAAGAAAACAAAATTCTCCCTATGTGATATTGAATCATGTCAAATATGCCAAACAAAACTTTAAAAGATCAAAGAATCAAATTTGAAAGCACATACAAGAAATATTCATACCTATCTCATAGTGGGAGTGGTGCACCTTTGATGTGAAAAGGATGCCCTTTCCCACCTCCTTGACAAGCTTCAAATGATAATAATACAAAATACAAGTGATGGAGATGAAAATGCAAGTGATGGAGATGAAAATGCAAGATGAACTCAAAATTCCTATAGCACAAATACTTAGGTTGTGGATGGATTTGGAGTAGAAGTGCCTTGTATTTATAGGTTGAAGGTTTGAAATATGGAGAGATGGGAGGAATATGGAACTAAACATGAGCCAATGGCAAGGTTCCACTTGTCAACATGTTAGTGGAGGAGGAATGAGCACATTTTGGAGAATGTGAAAGTGGTTGAGGATTTGAGAGGTGTAAGAGATATTAATGGCTTTGTAAGAGTCATTAAATGAATGTGGTTGAGACATTTTGGAGGGAAATGGTTTGGGAAAAAAAGTCAAATAAGTGGAGTAAATGAAGGAATATTCCTTGGGAATATGCCTTGTGAGGGAAAATAGGGGTAATTAGATAAATAAATAAAATGAATTTCATGTGCAAGTGGGTGGGTTAGTGAAGGGTTTAGGTTTGACCCAAGTTGAGTCAAAACCTACAGGATGGGTAATTAGGACTATGGTTTAATTAATTCAGATTAATTAACCTGGAGGAATTTTAAGGATTTGACATTTGATTTAAATTATTTTGATTAATTAAATTAGATGAGAGGACCTTGGGGAAATAATTAAATAATTTTATTTATTTAATCAGACATGATGAATATTGATGAATCAATCTAATAAATAACTTTATTTGATTAATAGAGGAATTTGATGCTAATTAGTCAAATTTAGATGCATGATGTTGATTACAATTATTTTCATGTCTACAATATATAAATATACATATATATACATGTATATATATTAAATGCTTTCATCTAAATATACTTATTCTTTTTAGAGTTGTTTTGAATTCAGACTGAAAGGAAATTTTGTTAGAGACATCAATAATACGGTGGTGGCTCTAATAACCAAAAAAGATGAAGTACAATCATTTGCAGATTTTAGACCAATAGCATTGTGCAGCACAATATACAAAATTATTGCCAAATCTATGGAGAATAGGCTAAAGCCCATGCTAAATGCATTGATCTCTCCTAAACAGAATGGATTCATTCCCGGCAAGGACATTGCTGACAGGATCATCCTCATGAATGAAATAATTCACTCGATCAAACAGGAAAGTTTGAAGGGAATGATTGTAAAGCTCAATATTAAAAAAGTGTATGATATGGTTAGCTGGAGACTCCTTTGCCTTGTCTTAAATAATATGGGGCTCAACACTACATGGGTTGAGAAGATTTTCTATTGCATCTCCTATGTCCAGTTCTCAATTGCTATGAATGGTTCTCTCCATGGCTTCTTCCAATTGTCAAGGGGGTTGTGACAGGGCAACCCAATTTCTCCATTTCTATTTGTCCTCATGGCCGATGCAGTAGGTGCTTTAATAGAGGAACGTGTCTCAAATGGGGCTTGGAAGGGGATCCGGCCTAGCAGATGCTTGGAAACCTTCTCACACATCTAGTTCATAGATGACACTCTTCTACTTGGGGAAGTTAGCATCCTTGAGGAAGAAACAATCAAGAAAACATTAGAATTTTATGGGTGTTGCTCAGGGAAAATAATCAACAAGGAGAAAACAAAAAATCTACTTCTTTAACACCAAGAAATTTGTTCAGAGAAGAATCACAAGCTCATTAGGATTCAATATTGACTCTCTCCCCTCCACTTACCTTGGGACCTCATTCTTCCAGGGGGCCATTCGCACTTCCCTTTGGTCAGAATGCATAGAAAAATGCAGGATCAAAGCTTCATCCTAGAAAGGGAAATGCCTGTCCCTTGTCGGTCATATAACTATGCTCAGAGTTGTCCTTAGCATCCTGTCGATATATGGAATGACGTACCTCAAACTAACCAGCAAGGAAAAAGTATCAATGGATAGTATCTTCAAGAGGTTCCTGTGGGAAGGATCAAATGAAGTTCATCGAATCCCCCTCATCAAATGGGAATCAGTTTGTCAAGAAATGTGATCTGGGGGTGCCGGGATTAGAAACTTGTATCAAAAACACTTGGCATTAGGTTCCAAACTTGTATGGAAACTGGTTCGCTCCTCATCAAAGATTTGATTCAAATTTATGCAAACTAAATATCTAGACACAATGGATCTTAAGAGAATAATCACGGTTGCCAACCCTCCAAACAACTCGGCTGTTTGGAACTACATGTGTGAATGCCGCCACATCATAACTAATCACGTATTTTGGAGCATAAAAAATGGTTCATCAGCTGATTTTTGGGCCGATTCATGGGAAGGCTTCCCTGCACTCAGTGAAAGCGGGGAATTCAATAACTTAAGAAGGATTCTCTCAGACCTTATAGGCACAAGAGTTAGGTACTACTTCAATCCAGACGTGGTTTCTGGGAGGCTCGGTTGGAGATTCGTGGAGGATTTAGAGATAGATGAAGCCAGCAAAAATCTATTCATCAATTTAATGGAGAACCATAGATTGGCACTGAACGAAAAAGAATATGACATTGTTTGGTGTGGGGCCAAATTCAGCAATTACTCAGTGAAAGTTGGCTACCAAATATAAAATGCTATTTACAATGGTTGCGACTGGCGAAAGGATCTTTTTTGGGGTAAGTACATCCTCCCCAAAGTGGGGGTTTTCCTCTAGACGACCCTCCACCGCAAGATTCTCACTGGTGATAGGCTAAGGAAGGTTGAGATGGCCGACCCAACCTGCATTCTATGCAAATATGCTAAAGAATCTTGTGATCATTTGCTATATCAATGCCCATACACAATTCACTATTGGGACTGGCTTCAAGGAAAACTTTGCTGGTTTGGGACAAGAAATAAAAAATTACTAGACTTCCTTCAAAGTTGGCTGAGGTGGCACTCCAATGGACTTTGGGGTGGAATTTGGGAGTGCGCTCCTTCCATGCTAGTATGGAACATCTGGAAGGAGTGCAATCAGATAATCTTCAAAGGAAAAAAAATTAACTCAGAGGCCCTGAAATGAAAGATAGAGGAGGCACTGGTTCAAACCATTAATAAAAAAATCAAAGGCTTTCATGAATTCAATTTCACTGCTTGGGATGATAAAATGGGTCAAAATTGGGGGGGTCTTAAAGTTCCTCTTGGAGCTGGGAATGGAGTGGCCTCAAAAGGGAAAGATAATAGAAGAAACAACAAATGGGTTGCTCCTTTGTGGGGTAGACTCAAATTGAACTTCGATGGGGCTGCTAGGGGCAATCCTGGCAAGGCTGGCATTGGGTGCATTCTGAGAAACGACAAAGGTGAAGTGGAATGGGCTTTGATTGAAGCAATTGGACTACAACTAATAATACAACTGAAATGTATGCATTGATCAAGGGGCTGGAAGAGTGTTTCAAAAGAAATCAGACTGACATAGAGATAGAAGGGGATTCAATGTTTTGCATCAATAACATTCGAAGGAAAACTTGCAATAATTGGAAACTGAACAAATTGGTCTCACAGGCATGGAGTAGATTAGAAAACATGAACTTCACAATTTCCCACACATATAGAGAAGCTAATGGTGTGGCAGATTGGTTAGCCAACCTCGGGGCAAATTCTTTGAGTAAGTCCAGTTTTGAGGTGGTGCTCTCACAGCATGCAGCCCTAAAAAAGATTGTAGAGAAAGAAAAAGGGTGATTCCTTCTCCATGGAATTGGTCCTTGTGCTAGAATTTGTCTTGTATTTTCCATTTAGTCACCTCTCAAAATGAGTGGATGGCCTTTTCTTATTTTTTTAATCTCACAATTATAAACAATGGGAGTCACCCCATAGGTGACACTTACCTAAAATATATATATATATATATATATATTAGTCCTCTTTTTTGTTTATATTCACTTATTCTTATTTGTAGAAGTTGAGCAAATACAACTTCATAGGATCCTATAGACCTCTACAAGTGAAGAATACCTGTTACAAGGAGAAGCAAAGAGAAGCAACAAAGAGAACAATAAAAAATGCTCAAAAATGTGGAGCTCTGTATTATCCAATGTGTAAAAGAATAATGATACAAAAGAAAAGATTTCAACCACATATAGGTCAAAGAAACCCTAAAAAGGAAAACCCTAGGCTTGCACATTAATAATTAATAAAATAATTAATTATTATGCACCTAATGTTAGCTTAAGTGTAAAAGAGATAAGAGGGAACTTTAATTAATTAAACAAATATTGTTTAATTAATCAAGTAAATAACCAATTACTCTAACATCCCCCCTTAAGCTAGACTTAGGGAGAAGCTAAAACCTAGAAGAAGCTACAAAAATAAAAAAGAATGGGTCCTAGCAACAAGGCCAAATCACATACCCAAGTATAAGGAAATCTCTATGAAATAGAGAAAAGGAGAAAATCCAATGGGAAAAAACTCCTCTCCAAAAAGAGATAGAAGAACATGTTGAAAGAAACATGAAGGAAGGAAGGACTCATAAAGACCCCCCAAGGACAACTTCCTTCACCCCAAGCATAGAGTGCAACTGAAGATAGCACGATGATGCAAAAGGCTTCGTGAAGATGTCTGCAACCTACTTGGCAGTGGAAATATACTCCAAGATGAGAGAACCATCCTGAATCAACTGTCTGATGAAATGCATATGAAGCTCAATGTGCTTCATCCGTTGAGGCTCCACCGAGTTGTGAGAAATATGTATAGCACTTTGATTGTCACACCAAAGAATAGTGGGACTATCAGGAGGAAAAAAAAACCTAGTAATCAATTGTCAAAGCCATAAAATCTCTTGACTAGCAAGCACAACAGGTCGGTACTTAGCCTCTGTAGATGATAATGCATGAGCAGTCTGCATCTTGTAAGACCATGTGATAGGACTAGAGCCAAAATAGAAAACAAAGCCAGTTCAGTAGACATCTGATCATTGACATCACTAGCCCAATTAGAGTCAGTGTAGCCAACAATGTGAGGATCCTCGGATGTGTAGTGAATGCCATAACAAATGGTGCACTGAATATACCTCAAAATATGATTAGAAGCTTCCCAATGACTCTTATGAGGATCATGGGAGAATCGAGAGACAAGGCCAACTGCAAAGGAAAGATTAGGATGAGTGTGAGTCAGATACAACAAACTGCCAACCAACTACATGTAAAGTGTAGAATCGACTGAAGGAGTGGGGCAAGTAGTAGTCAAAACAACCCCTGACTGAAAAAGGTGTGGGGGAAGGCTTGCAATCAAGAATTCCAAAGCACTGAAGCATATCAAGAGAATACTTCTGCTGGTAAATGGAGATCCCATCAAAAGACTAAACCACCTGAAGACCAAGAAAATAGTGTAGAAGACCGAGATCTGTCATCTCAAACTTCTCCATCAAAGCTTGTTGAGCATGCTGAATCGTAGAGGATGAGTTACCTGTGATGAGGAGATCATCAACATATAACAAAAGAATCAAGATCTCACCCTCAAGATTCTAAATATAGACGGTGGGATCAGAATGACAGCGTGTGAAACTAGTGAAGAGCAAAAAAGAGTCCATCTTCTCATACCAAGCTCGAGGGGCCTGTTTGAGACCATATAATGAATGTTGAATTCTACAAACCAAAGAAGCATCTTGCACAAATCCCTGAGGTTGCTCCATATAGATCTCCTCCTGCAAGTCACCATGCAAGAAAGAACTCTTCACATCCATCTGAAAAATGGGCCATCCCCTAGAAGCTGCAAGTGATAGTACAAAGTGAATAGAATTCATCTTGGCGACTGGGGAAAATGTCTCGAAGTAATCAATACCCTCAACCTAGGAGAAACCCTTCGCAACAAGATGTGCTTTGTACTTATCAATAGAACCATCAACAACATACTTGGTGTGATATAACCATCTGCACCGAACCATCTTTTTGCCCTTAGGAAGAGGACAGAGTTCCCAAGTACTATTCCTCATCAAAGAAGAATACTCCTCCTCCATAGCACTATCCCACTCAAGGTGACCTGTCGCCTCTGAAAACTTTTGAGGATCATCTTAAAGAGCATGACTCAAAGGACTAGAACCCGCAGTATGAGAACGGGTGTGATGAGTGTCTGAAGGATCACCTTCCAAAGATCCTACTGCCTCAACAGTAAAGTGAGCCCATTTGGGCATCTGAGGTGGAGCAAGTGGAGGTGGAGATGGGGGATCATCCCCAACCTAATCTTGAAGAGCTACAGTGGGAGGAGTAAGTAGTGAAGTAGACACTGGAGACAGGGTATCCATTGTGGGAAGGCGCTCATCAAACTGGACATCCCGTCGAAATAGGACCTCTCTGGAATTAGGATCAAACAACCTGTACGCCTTAACATCCTCATAGTAACCGACAAAAATGAGGGGCCGACTCTTTCACTCCATGGCTCTCCTCTAAGCATCAGGAATAAATGCCCATGCCTCAATACCAATTAATTGGAATGATGAAACATCAGGCTTATCATGAGACCAAGCCTCCTTAGGAGTCATATGTCGAATCCCCTTGTGAGGCATTCGATTCTGAATATAGTTGGCACAATTAACTGCCTCAGCCCAAAAAGATGAATCCATGGACTTGGACTGAATCATACAATTCACCATCTCCTGTAAAGTCCTATTCTTTCTCTCAGCGACACCATTCTGTTGAGGGGTGTAGGGAATAGTAAATTGATGTTGCAAACCATGCTCAGTGCAAAAATCTATGAAAGCCTGATTCAGATACTCCCCCCCATTATCTGTACGTATCCGTTGAATAGAAAGGCCAGACTGCTTCTCAACAAATGTCTTGAAGATTTGAAAGGAATCAAAGACATCAGACTTGTACTTAAGAAAGTACACCAATGTGCATCTCCAGAAGTCATCAATGAATGTGAGTACATACTTGGCCCCAGAAAAAGGAGTGGGAAATGACATGAGGTCGTTATGAAACAACTCCAAGGGTGCCAAAGCATGAGTGGCTCTTCCCTTCAGAAAGGGATCCCTATGATGCTTACCAAGCACACAACCATGACAAACACCGTCTGTGCAGGAAATTTGTGGAAGACCAAGAACAAGTGCCTATGTACTCATCTGCTGAAGATATCTGTAATTGACATGGCCCAAACGCTCATGCCAAAGCTTACTCACTGAATCTGCATGTGCTATAAGAGATGAACCTGTACCCTCAGAAGGCTCAAATCCATCAAATCTGTAAATAAGAGATGCAATATCAATACTCCCAATAGCCACAACCAGATCAGAGTCATAAAGGTCCCGAATAACCACAACATGTGGTGAGAACTCAACTGTCTTACCAGAGCTAGTATGGAAAATCTAATAAATGGACAGGGGGTTTGTCGAGATGTCAGGAACAACCAGAACATCCTGTAGAGTGTCCCCATCCAAAGAGAAAACCTGAACCCAAGACTGAAAGCTGTGTAGAGTCACCCACTGCAATCTGTGAAGTACCACAAGAGGCAAGAGAAGTGACCAACTGTTGAGTGTGAGTCATATGGTGAGAAGCACCAAAATCTAAAATCCAAGTGGACCCATAGGTCGATGCTCGAGTAGTGAAAGCATGGCCTTTCCCTATTGAAGGAGAAGATGACTAAGGTGAGGAGATGTGATGTTGCTGCATGGCTTCCTCTAAAGCCTCTAATTGTTTCCAACACCTGGAAAATGGATGTCCTTCCTTACCACAGAAGCTGCAAGTGTCTCCTGATTTATGCTTTGTCTTGGAGGAAGACTCACAAGACTTTGAAGATTTCCCCTGTTTTGGATTAAGTGGTGGTTTGGAATCAGACTTAGGAGGTGGTTTGGAGGAATGCTCACTACCTACAAAATATTTCTTGGGCTTCAGTTTCTACTTTTGTTTCTCCTTAGATAACTAAGAAACCAATGCTTTGTTCTTTGATCCTGAGAGCATATCCAACTAAGAAAGGTGTGAATGCTCATGAGACAAATGCTCACAAAACACATCAAAGGTAGGCATGGTAAAACGAGTACCCAGTCCATCCATGGTGGAATAGAAAGAAGAAGCAAATATCTGAAATGGACCATGAAGCTTCAAAAGAATCAAGTAAATGCACTCTGTGTCAGACTTATTCTTGCCACAACCCTATAAAATAGTGCGAATAGTTTTGAGCTTGTTCAAAAAGTCCTCAATAGTGGGAAATGATTCAAGTAATAGTGAAGTCAGCTCTACCTCAATCTGTAATGCTCGAAACTCATTAATGGCCCCAAAAAGTGTCTCAAACTTCAACCATATGGCTTGAGGAGTGAGCAAAGCATCAAGGTGAAACAAAAGACTGTCTGAAATGTGCATGGATAGCAAACCCATAGCTTCATCCATCTTGTTCCCATGCTGTATAATCTCAAAAGGACATTGTAACTAAGGCTGAATCTCATCTAAACAAGACCACAACCCTCATGACCTGAGAAGCCTCATCATGTGAGACTTTCAAGTGTGAGAGTTGTGTGATGTGAGTAACTCAACTGAAGAGTCTGCCATGAAACCCTGCACCTGTACCTGCTTGTGTTTTTTATTATTATGTGATCCTTCAAAATAGACAGAAGATGCATAAGGGTTTGATTGTTTTGAGATTTTTTGTGTTCTGGTTTTCTGATATAAATGACAGAAAGCGAGAAAAAAACACCCCCCACAAGAGATAAACCCAAACCTTAGTACAAACTGAGAAAGTGGAAGCAATGCATAAGCAAAAATTACTTCAAAATAAATTCTCATTTACCTAATTAAAATTCTGAGAAAAAAGATCACATTTACGAATAGAGCATGCTCAGAGCTTTCCAATGCCTATTTATTTTTAAAAAACGGAGTCCGTTTGCACGTTCTATGGCCCCGAAAGTGCAAAAAAAAGACCTCACTTTGAATGGAAAAAACTATCACCAAGCTAGAAAATTTTGGGAAAAAATCCTACACCATCAGATCGGTGTCAGAAGTAGCTTTCCAACCCCTATTTTTGTTTGAAAAATCAAGCAAAAACGCCCGAGCTATGTTCGATTTTGTGAAAGGAGCTCAGAATGGTTTTTTTTTTTTTTTAAACATAGCCCTCAAGGGCTTAAATTCTTCGGACCCTGATCACATGACTGACCAGGGGGTTGGCTTGTAGGAGGTGGAGTGTGGGTGGCGCATAGGCGGCATAGTGGCGTGAGGGTGGCACACGAGCGGTGCAGGGGAGGCGCACCATCGGAGCGGTGGGCCGGAGGCACTGTGATGGTTGCTTGGCCTCAGCCAACTATTGCTGCCGGTGGTGGTGGCCGGGCGGTGGCCATCGAGTGGCTGAGTGGTGGCACTGTGGATTCGTACTGGCCGCGGGTTTAAAAAACCCTTAAAATTGATTTTTTTCATTTTTTTTCATTTTTTTTTCAATCTTTTTTTTGTAGAAGGTGTGCCCTGGGGCCGTATGACCTTAGGGCAAAAAAATTTGCCCCCTTGATCAACTGTAACCAAAATCAACAAATAAACAGTCGATTTAGGGGTTTTTGGATGCTACATGAAAGTAAACATGGGTCCTGACAACTAGGCCTGATCAAGTACCCATTTACAAAAGCAATGCAAACTAAATGAATCGGGGTAAAGGAGAAAGCCCAGTGGGAACAAAACTCCTCCCCAAAATAGAATGCAAAGAAGGAATGCAATGCACTAATGAAAGAAGGATAGGAGGTGGATTACATGATACCCCCCATAGACAACTTCTACCATATAAGTACATGTATAATGGTCTCCACAGGAGAGATAGAAAGAGAGAAGAAGGCCCCCCCACAATGAAGAAACTCCTGTCACAATGGTAGATTCCTGATGTAGAATCCAAAAAAAGATCCTGAAGCGGCAAATGATATTCCTCCCCTTGGAAAGAAACAAATCAAAAGGATGATGATGAAGAAGCCCTGTGAAGAGTGATGAACCAATCTGTCTCAAGATGTGTGCCATGATCGGATGCTGAAGAATCTCTCTGTCTGAACTGAAACAAATGATGTCAAATCCAAACTGATGTGGAGAATCCTAAAATGCAACCTATGAATGCACTGATAATGGTGGGCGTACAGTGATAACCTGACTATAAAGGTAGAGGAGATGAATGTCCTCATGAGAATACTCCAAATCTGCAATATAGGACTCAACAAACAAGAAAGATATGTCTACAATATAAGAGTCGAAAGTAGCTATGTCTGGAAGATGTATGATTTCATGTTGCACTGAATCAAGAACAATAGGAGATGCTGATGAAGTCTCAGTCTGAAGAGTAGGAACTGTGAGAAAACCTCTGATCCATCAGAATATGTAAGGGTGTCTAAATACTCAAGCTCCTTTAAAGTATCATGATCAAAGGGTGTATTCTCTCTCCAAGCAATGGGTAAGAGACAATCTAAAGCAGGATCCTCGGGGAATGGAGAGAGATTGAGGTCTCCATAGATCTCCCAAAGATGTGTCCAAAGTGGGTGAGGACAATCAATGTCTGATATAGCCAACACAGTGTCATGATCAACACTAGACAATATAAGTCCTACTATGTAATTTCTAACGATATCCCATGCTAATTTTCCCTCTAAAGTGGTTGGTTCAGGTATGAGATCATAGAAATAAGTGAAAACATTAAGCCACCTACAATGTGTAAGTATGCCCTTTGCCCATGACTCATAATTACCCCATTCCAAAATAACAACTAAACGGTGAGCAGAAAAACCCATGATAACTCTTCAATTAAAAAAAAAATTGAGAAATATGACCTTACTGCATTTAGATCAAATTAATATAACCCATCCCACGCAAACAGAACCCATGTAGGTGCTAGAACATCCAAGTAATTGAGAAAAATGTAAAAAAACACAAAGCTGAATAAAATTTACTTGGTAATTTTTCTAATGAAATAGACTGCAGATCTGGAAATATCACTACAACACCTTTCCAATGCCTATTCGTTTGCGCAAAATGGAGTTCAAATGCAAAAGATACGCCCCCGAGAGTGAAAAACACAAGTTCTAACTTTGACTGGAAAACAATAATGTAAAATAGAAAAATCAAAAGAAATAACCAACACCACTGGAATGGCGCCGAAACTAACTTTCCGGCAATATCTTGTTTTTGCAAAACGGAGATCGTATGCAAAACATACACTCGATTTCGTGAAAACAACTCCAAAAAAGGTTTGAGGGTTAAGCCTAGTGGTTAGGCTAGCCGCTATCATTAACTGGTAGCATTAACCACTAGCGGTTAACTACTAGTAGTTAATTGACGGCGGTGCCCATTAACTCTATGATTTTTAATATATTTTTTTTCGATTGCGTGTCGTACTAGGCCGTACAACCCGGAAATGAAAAAAAATTGCGTCCCAGAGTCACTGCGTCCGATGTTGACGATTTGACAGTTGATTTAGGGGTTTTTGGGCACTCTAAATGCAATGGTGAGGTCTGTTTGGACTCAAAAAACTCCAAAATTGTAGGTACGCTCTGGATTAGGAACTCTAAAAAAACTTCAAACCCTCGTAGATCTGACGCCATGAAGCCAAATTTGATGAAACAAAGGTCAATCTTGACTGAATCAAACATTCCAAATGCAATGGTGAGGTCCAAATTGACTCAAAATTCACCAAATGAAAGAGGTATGCCCTGGATCAAAAAAGAAAACCCCAAACCCTCGAAGCTCCAAAAATCCTTCAAAACACGAACAAGAAGCAGCAGGTCTGGAGCTCTAATACCATGTAGAAGTTGAGCAAATACAACTTCATAGGAGCCCAGTGACGTCTGCAAGCAAAGAATACCTATTACAAGGAGAAGCAAAGAGAAGCAATAAAGAGAACAGTAAAAAATGCTCAAAAATCTGGAGCTTTGTATTATCCAATGTGTAAAAGAATAATGATACAAAAGAAAAGATTTCAACCACATATAGGGGTATGTGCAGGATCATGATGGGCCAAAAAGTGGCAATATGATGGGTATGTGGCTGACGACTTTTTTTTTACCCAAAATTGATGAAACAAAAAGGGTTTTTAAAAGATATTCTCAGCTTTCCACCAATATAAATTATGCTTTACTTTGAATTTAATAAATAATTATTATTCATTTTCTATTGAATTACGACTAAAGTCTTGATTTTTAGGCTAATTGAAAAACATTTATAGCTTTCAAATGGTATCATATTTTATGAATCCAAAACATGCGTCACATTATATGCTTCTCATAATATAAGATAAAATAATTAAAAATTGAATTTCATGAAGTTTTGACCAAGTTAAGGTGGTCAGACATACGAGTCTTTATATTTTTGAAAAGTTGTCATAAAAAAATTTATAGTTAATTATTTACTTGGAAACAAATTACAAAAAAATATGCATCACATCGGGACATGAGTCCTCTACTTATGTCTAAAATCTTATAAAAAAATATTATCATTTTAATGTGGTTAGGGTAGTTAGATAGACACCTACTTCTTATTTTTTCCCTGAAATTTAAGTACTGCTGTATTGAAATTTCAGATTTTCACCAAATAGATTTAATTTTTTTGTAAATAAACCTAGTATTTTAGAAACTAAATTCAATTTGCTACAAATTCTATTCTTACATATTTTTGAAATAATATAGATAACTTATTCAAATTTTTATGTCAAGTTGCCTAACTCTGATTTTTCTGAATTTTTTGCCACTTAAGGGCCTGTTTTTTCCATGATGATCCTGCACATATCCATAGGTCAAAGAAACCCTAAAAAGGAAAACCCTAGGCTTGAACATTAATAATTAATATAATAATTAATTATTATGCACCTAATGTTAGCTTAAGTCTAAAAGAGATAAGAGGGAACTTTAATTAATTAAACAAATATTGTTTATTTAATCAAGTAAATAACCAACTACTCTAACATTATCTTCATTGTATTCAAGCCTTTCGTCTCTCCTTTGTTTTCATTTATATTGCTATGCCTTTTTCTCTATTTTTATTTGTCTTTTTCATCTTCATAAGGTTCATTTATTTTCTTTAGATTTATTTATATTGTTTTCTCATTATTACTAATTGGTGTTTGTATTTATTATCTCTATTCTTGTCCTTGATCTATGTGTAACCATCCCTCCCACCTCCTCTCTACTTTTTATCTTGTCTAAGTCTGTAATTATCCATTTTCTTATCCTCTTGCTCTCTTTCATCCTGATGATGGATCATGCAGTGTAATCTGAAATGTTGATGCTAAAAACTTTAGACACAATCAAATCTAGAAGCTATACAGAACTATCAAAAGGGTTTTCCATTGTAAATCACTATGTCATCATATAATTCTTTATTTATTTAATGTTAAATTTTTTCTTCATTATGTAATAAGTTTAGATAATATTTAATATTTTTTGCACATCACTCCCTTAAATATTAACATGAAAAGATATTTCTATAAACCTTTCCTACCTATAAGTGGTATTATAGGCTAATCACATTTGGTTCTAGTTGTTATGTGTAGAGTTTTTTGAGCTAATAATTATTTGAGGAGTTAATGCAGAATAAGAACTTTGGGATATTTATTGTAAAAAATAGAGATGGTAAGTACAATAGGGAGGACTAAGGTAGAAAATTTATCAAGAACCAACTTTGAGACATGAAAACTCAAAAGGAATATCTATTGATTATCTATGATCTTTGAGATGTTGATGCAAATATTCAAAGGCCTATGGATGCTACTCAAGTATCTTATTATGATGTAATGGAATAAAAAGTAAAGGGTCATAAATTGTCACTCCTAACAATTTCACACTATCTTGACATGCTATTTTGCATATAACCTTAATTATAATAATAATTTATTTGTTAAGAGGGAAGATTTATTAAATACATTTAAATCCCCAACATCCCAACAAGTTTCATAAATAAACATTGAGTCAAGGGCATGGAGTGCCCATGACCATAATAGGTTCCTAATTTAAATTTAACTTTTGATGTCTATCTTTGGACAATTAAAAAAATCCCAAGTTAGCCTATAATTAGAAATACTAATCAGGATGCATGCATAAACAAGTTTTATTCTCATTTGAACATTAGAAGAAGAGAAAAAAGGAAGAAGAAAGAAGAATGAACAAGGACCTATTATGATCAAATTATGAAGATTTATTGAGTTTTCCTCTACATGCTATTTACAACAATATATTATGTTTTAAGGACTAACATCTTATAGGTCTATCAATCAATCAAGGTATCCATAAATCAAAATTTATGGCAACTTGTGGTGTGGTATCACTTCAGCAAGGATTTCATACCATAGATAATCTTGGCAATTATCATTTCTCATATCAATCAATTACTATTTTGGCATCTTCCCATGTCCTATGGTATGTTTTCTTGGTCATATCATCATTTGTTGTACACTAAGGTGGAAACACCAAAATAGGGTTTGACTTAGGAAATCCCCTATACAACACAACCTTTCTCCTCTGTTAATGTGTGTAGGTCAAATATGAAGGTTTCATCAACAAAAACTACAAAAAAACATAATGCAAAGTTGTGCCTTATGACCCACAAGTTGCAGATCAAGCATCTTCCATCTCAGTCAAGTGTGCCCCACATACTTGAATAGAAAATTCTTCAAATTTTGATGAAAATTTTACAAATATATTCCTTTTTTAGATCTAGGTTTGTTTCGTCAGTTTCCATTTTCTTTTGTGCAATAAATTACATTTTTAGATCTAGGATTTATGTCAAATAGTCTTTCTAAGACAAAAACTAAACTTGTCATCTTTGTAACTCAAGAGAACATAAATCATAGGATACTGGCTCTCCCTTGTGGTAGTAAGAGAATCATAAAACCCTAGTTGGTTTATGCTCAAATTAGGAGATAAGTGAAAAGAAGCTAGTCCTAGTTGGAGCTAGAATAACTTTTCCCACTCTACATTTTGGTTAACCCAACTATCCTACACTTGCAATTTTATGATATTTGGTAGCATAAATTCTCAAATTTAATTCAAAACATAGGTTATTTGAAAGTATTTTTATTGAATTCCATATGTTTCATTTTCAAAAAATTAAGCATTTGAAGTTTTTGTTTATTAAAAATTAAAAACCATGGTGAAATCAATTTAGAACAAAATTGTAAAATATTATTATAAATTAATTGTGTTATTTTAGATCTAATATTTCTTGGTTAGGACATGGATCTAAGTTATTTCATTTGAATTTTAAAATGTGATATGTTTCTCTTTTGGAAAATAGAGAATTTAGAGCATTTTATTCATTGTCAAAACAAAAATTTAAAACACATGTTTCTATATTTTCAATAACATATCAGTTTTATCAAAATCTCGTATCTCCTAGGGAACTCATTTGTGTATTTTATTTCATCAATAATCTCCTTTGAATGCTTAAAATATCTCATGCATGTTGAGATGGTGGAAAATAGGATCTTTCCCAAATGAGATGGATCACTTACTTTCCAAGGCCAATTTCACTTCAAATTATGCAAAATGAAATACTAATAACAACCAAAAATATAACCTAACTATTATAGAAACTATGAGGAATGTTTTTAGAGCATAAAAAGCTATGTACCTAGCTAGAAAGTTATTATTTTTGAGCTATAGAGGACTCATTCACCTTCAGGGGTGAATGGGTCCTTTTAGGGTTTCATAAAGCTAATTTTAGGATCATGTACCTTGATGTCTGCACTCTTGAAATCCCGGTTATAAATTTTTGGAAGCCTATACTTAATTTTGTAGAGATCTTTCTATGATCTTTCACTTTGAAAGATAACTTTTGCAACTTTGCAACTTTGAAAAATTTGCTCCAAATTTTGCTCAACTTCATCATCAACCTATAAACCTACAATAACACACTCAAGGGCAAGAAAAACTTGTTGATTTTTAGTGAATGAGGGGTTTTTCTCAGTCAAACCCCTTGTAGGTAATTAAACCAAGTGATGAAATGAAGGAATTGATGTCACCTTGGATTTCTTCTTATGAATCAAATCTGCAAAAAATCATGGAGTGGCCATGAAGACTAAAGATCTTGGATGTAGGATGATTCTTGTAAATGAATCATGAATGCAACATTTACTTCTTAGCTCAACAACACGAATGCATTAAACCCTTGACATGATGATATGATTTTGAATTGCTGCAATAAAGACTTGAAATCTACCTTGAAATGCCTTGTAAATTCTCCAATGCCTTATCACTTGAATGCTTGAATTCTTAGGATTTCTTAGTTGAATTTCTAGGATGCTTGTAAACTTTCTAGGAGAAATAATGTGAATTAAACCAATTATTTATACTAAATTAGGATATTAACCTCAAAATTCAAAGAACTAAGGTCGACACCAAATCTGGAAAGAAAGATAATTACATTCGCACAAGAATAAAATTCAAAAATTAGGGTCTCATTAAGGGAGGACCCATTTTCCACCAAAGGCGAATGGGTCCTAGCTAAGTTTCTAGAATCGAGCTACAAGGAGCTAAAAAGGGGTCAAAAACCCCTTCCAAATCAACTAGGAAAGGGGAGTCCTATTAAGGGAGAACCCATTCACCATTAAGGGCGAATAGGTCTTGGCTCAGCTCACCAGGACCAATTTTTTCCCAATAGAATAATTTGATATTTAATTTATAATTGTTGGGAAAGATCCTCAGGAGGTGTCAAAATTAAGGCCTAAAAAGGGGGGGTTAATAACTCCACTTAACCACAATGAATTAAGGCTACATAGATAAATATGAAAATGCTTTAAAACACTTTACAATACTTAAAAAAGGTACAAGTTATGCTTATTTGATTTAAGAAGGGGCCCATAAGGTTTAATTAGCCAAATAAGTCCTAGAAAAGTGTGAAAGTGTGTTACAAAACTTCACAACACCTTTTCAACGGACCAATTAAGGCATGTTTTAGTCAAATAAAGGTCCTAGAATAGTGTGAATGTATATAACACATTACAACACAACTCAAAGATATCATTAGTTTAGTTTTAATGTCAATTATCAGATCAAGCAAGAAAAAGGCTACTTTTTCCATTACTACATTTTTTCCCCACTTTAGTGAGAGGATGAAACCATGTCAAACTCACACTAAAGTAGACATCCAAGAAACTTAAGTATGAAGCAATAATAAAGATACATGATCACACCCTATCAAAGGCCAAGAAAAACAAAACAAGGATCAAGCACAACCAATTCAATATGATGTGAGGTGGTGGGTGTTTGTCCATAATAAATGTTGCTCACTATGGGGCCACAGAACTTCAAGTCATCCATGGGGTGAGTTTGTCCCAAAATATGTATGCTCACTTTGGGGTAGTGGAACCTTAGACTATCCACTAGGTGAGCTATCCCAATGAAGTGGTTTAGTGAGAAAGACATGCTAGTGTGTCAGTTTCCCCTGCCATTGTATCGACTTCCCACCATATAATGAGAAAGTCATGCCAATGTATCGACTTCCCATCATACAAACGATACCTAGGTTATCCTCTTGATAACTTTCATAAGGCACCACAAATGAAAATCATTTTTATAAATTATTTTGAATGTCATGTAAAAATATTGCTTAAAGAGGATTTTTCTATGTTCGTGTAATGGTCTTCCTCTTAGGAAGCATTGTGCCTAATGTATTCAAGCGAGGACAAGTCAAAAGTGTCAGATCATTGCCCATGGGATGCCTCGTTCACATCATGCCATGCCAGTAGATCGTACACTCTTGGATGACATCAAGCCCAATGACACCACCAAGAAGATGACAAATCAAAAGGAAAAAGGAAAATCATGCCATGAAATTTTGCCAAAAGATGTCATTGTTGTATTCCCCCACTTTAAAGCAGTTGCTACAGCATCACTGTGAACAATTTCTTTAAATTAGACAAATGGATTTTATTCTAAGATATGAGATCTCTCCTCAGAAAACCCTATGCCAAGTCATATATTTATAAAGCAAGCTACGTCATGAAATAGGAAGGAAGGGTTTCCCCCAAAAAAACTTAAGGGATCTATAGATTTGGGGTCAGTATGTCTATGCTACAATGCTATCATAGAGCATGAAACTGTCATCATTCCCCAAATACTCATAGCACTAGAAGAATGACATAAAGAAAGCAAAAACCAAGGGAAAAACCTTTCCAATTAACGTGGAAGAAACATGAATGTCTCAACATCTTGCGTCATCCCCAAAAATAAAGCACGAGACAAATGAAAAAGATAAAGGAAAATATTTTGGGTCAACATGGAAGAGACATGAATGTCTTGATGCCTTGTGTCATCCCTAAAAATAAAATACAAGACTGTAAATGAAAAATAAAAAGGAAAATATTTGGGGTCAACATGGAAGAGACATGAATGCCTCGATGCCTTGCGTCATCCCCGAAAGGAAAACACAAGACAAAATGGAAAGCGATTATGACATAAAGAATAATGAAGGTACATATAAAAGAATGCACAATAGAGAGAGGAACACCAAATGAAAAATCATAATGGATCACATTATTCACATGCAATCACAAAGAAAATGAAAAGGAAAAAGACTAGTAAGGCACAGGCGATTCATCCTAAAGTAGGTTGTTTGCCTCCCAATCTCAGTCGATATAAGAAAAAGGTGGTAAAATAGCCAAAGAGACAATGACAATGCATTACTAGAACAAGACTATCAAATTCTTTCCCCCACTTTGTGCAAGACAAGAATGAGTTGAGGTAGATGAGGAAAATGAGCTCCTTGCATTAGAGAAAACTATTTTTCATGAAATAGTGAGATTTTTTTTAAGATTCTACAACTATTACATGGCAAGGAGCAGGAGAGAGTGTTATGCAATCACTCGATGGCCATAATTTCCATTGAAGTGATTTTTTCTCAATACTAATTTTAATGCGTGACACTCATTAGTACTATGTCGAAGAGTTATATTGTATCGATAATGTGGAATATTTTCATATTTAGGGTATAGTATGAGCCTGTCTATTTAGCTTAGAAGGGCCCTAAATCCCATGTGAATGTGTAAAACACATTACAACACTAGATTAGGTCCACTTTAGTTTACAAGCCTCTTAAATTTAATGTGAAGGTATAAATAAATACACTTTACAACATTAAATTGAGGAAAAGTTAGGTTTATTTGGCTTTGAAAAGGCCCAAAACCTAATGTCGATGTATAAAACACATCACAACACTAGATCAAGGTGATATTAAGTCCAATATTTCATTAATTATTCCTAGATTAAGTGAAATTGTACCATCCATCTCCAAGAAGGGAGTTTATTTCTATCATTGCAGTGAATAGCGTAGGTTAACTTAGGTTTAACTTAGTATTATATGCTTCATTTTGTATGTTTACAATAATGAATGAATATTGATAAGTGAAGATTCCCATATAAGAGAGCATATTCTCTTAGATTTTTTTAACATATCAACACTAGAATTGAAATAATAAAACTTTGACAAGTTATAGGACAACACTGAAACATGCAAACCATTTCATTTCCAACACCAAAAATCGACACTATAGTGCTTCACAAAGCACTCCTTTCCCAAGAGATGACTAAATCAGGTGATGTAGCAATCACTTCAAGTGATCATACCGTTACTATCTATGAGATATTACATCCATGTAAATGAATCATTAATTGAATTCTCCATCTTTTAGCTATATTTTTTTAAATAATAGTAGTTATTTGATCCATGCTATCGACAATAATGTAGTGTATGCATCATTCTAAGTCCACCTCATTCAATTTAATAGTGAGTAGATCAAGAATATTATAATATTATGACACTTCCTATCTACTAATGACCCCAAAGACAACATATCTATCAAAAACTAAAATAAAGTCCAATAAATTACAATAAAGTGTATTCATTCTTAATTTATAATTTTTTTTTAAATAATAAATTATTCTAATACCTGCATGCACTTTTTTGAATAATAAATGTTTTGATACACATAATACAAAAAAAATTATAATTTAAAGCTCTATAATATTTTTAGTGTCCAACACTATTGAAATATGAAGTAACTAAAATGATATTAATTTAAAATGGGTGACTCTTTATTCTTATAATATTACTCAAAATAATCACTTTAAAATGGTTTTATCACTTGGAGAAGATATTTTTGAATGAAATAAAAAATTAGAATTGGTATCCATTAATCCATTTTTGGACTATCATTATATATTTTTTTATTGCTCTTTGAACTAGTTTTGATAGTCATTGGCACTTCAACATAAGGTCTTGACAATGTGTTCCAGTGTGACATTCAATTCTTATAAGATAGTATTAATTTTTTTTTATTATGGAAAACATCCAACCTATCCTCTTTAGTGGTAATAGCTATAATGCTTTGAAAAATATTAACCAACACACTAAAATTCCATCACAAGATATCCAATTAATTAAATTAGCAAAGACCTATTAAAAATAACATAACGATTAATGGACATAAAATTTCAGAAGAAGAATAACTCACCATCCACAACTCCATGGATCTTTTAAACCATTGGAGAAAGCAATATTTCTTCCAAAATCCTTCAACACTCTTTTCATCTCATGTGTGTTAATTATAAGAAAACATACCAACCATTCCATGTAAAATCCACAAGTAAACACCATACTCCACCAAGCACTCCTATAGTGTCATAAATTACATACTATTGCAATTTCACACTTATATTTTTTTCCCACTTTGATGTCCATTCCCTTACTATTCATGTAGGCTCATTTCAGCCCATGCATCAATAGTTTTCCTACTCAAGGTTCCTAGGCCTTCTTTTTTATGGTCACCTTTTCATGCCACCTTTATGTCATACCTATGTGTTTTTATCTCTCATCACTCTTGAGCATAAATTATTTCGACACTAGTACCTAGCATCCCACAATAATTTATCATTCATAAGTTATTTTTGCATGTTTCTCCACTTGTCACCTTTCAAGGTTAGTGGAAATGGTTTTATGATTCTTCCAAACAACACTTTAATATCCATCTCTTCCGTTATGTTCTTTTTTAAATTTAGATTTTATTTTGGAAAAATCTCTTTACTCTCTTCTCTCTCTCTCTCAGCTCTCACAACTTAATTTTTACACAAAAATCTTATAGAACTCTCTCAAGCTATTCTATAACATGATTTTAGCTCTATTTTTCTCTCTTTGGCTTCCTCAAGCATCGTAGATAATATCATTATTTTTATCATTGTTATCATAAGAAATTCCTCTCTTTGTTCCCCAAAGAACCTTGAGATTATCACATCCCTTCAATATCTCACTCTATTCATTTCTCTTACTTCTCAACACAATTAAAATAAGAACAAAAATTATTTCTCTTTCTATCTATCTATCTTAGCTACTGTGGAGGTGAAAACACCAATTTAAGGGTTTGATTGACAAAACTCCGCAAACAACCCCAAATATTTTTCTCCTCTTATGCTTCTAGCTTAGGTAGATTTTGGAACTTGTTGTACATTCTTTAACTTTCTACTTGCATTTGTGTCAAACGATAGTGTAACTTGAGTATGTCTGTGTGATGTGCTAGTTTCATTGACTAAGTCTTCTATCTTTCTAACTTAAGTTCTTTGTTATTCATAAATATAATTTATGTAGTTAAAAAGATAATTATTTTTCAATTTTCATATATTTTCACTAGTTAGTTCCACTTAAAGGTTTTAGATAACTAATTTAATTTGGGTGTAAAATTAGTTAAATTTTATCTTAAATGAACCTAACTTTCCTTTTGTTAGAGTCAAATTCCTTACATTACAACTCCTTTCTCAAAAGGTAAATGAATCAAGTGACTTGACCCTTGCTTCAGGTGATCATACTATTACTATCTACAAGATCTCGCTTCCATGTGAAGAGAGTGATCAATTAAATTATCCATATTTTAGTTGGCTATTTTAAGAGGAACGAGAGTGACTTTATCCATGCTATCAATGAGAGTTTAGTTTATGTGTTATTCTAGATCCACCTCGTTCACTTTAATAGTGAGTAGGTCTAGAATACTATAGTATTATGATATTACCTATCAAATAATGAATTGTCCATATTTTTGTTGGCTTTTTTAAGAGTATGGGAATGATTTTATCCATGCTATCAATGAGAGTTTAGTGTATGTGTTATTCTAGATCCACCTCGTTCACTTTAATAGTGAGTAGGTCTAGAATACTATAGTATTATGACATTACCTATCAAATAATGACCTAAAGACATCATATATATCAACAAATCTAAAATAAATACCGAAAAAAGAAAGAAAAACTATAAAATATAATCTCTCACTTTACACAAATTTTAAAAAGATTGTAATTAATTTTACTTGTTTTAATATTTAAATGTATTATTGAATAATAAGTTTTCTCATACACATAATACAACAATAATAAATTTTCTCATACCTACATTGCAACAACAATTACTTGCATATTGTTTTTTAGGGTTCAAAACTAGAGAAATATCAAATAACTAAAATGATATTAATTTAGAATGCGTCAATATATTGAACTCTTCATTCTTATAATAGTGCTCCGATAATTACATCAAAATGGTTTTATTACCTGCATGGAGAAGACATTGTCGAATGGCGTAAACAACTAAATTAGTTTTTATAGTCATTAATCCATTTTTGGACGATGGTTATCTCTTTTTGTCGTTGCTCTTTCAGCCAGGCTGGATCGTCACTGGCACTTTGCGCAATGTCTTGACAATGCGTTCCTGCATGACATTCGATTCATATAAGATAATATTATTTCTGTTTGATTGTGGGGAAAAAAACATTCTGAACCAACTTACCCTCGTCGGTGGTAATAGCTACAATGCTCTCAGAAATATTCGCCAACACACTGAAATTCCATTCACAACATAGCCAATTAACTAAATTAGCAACAAGGTGAAAAATAATTCAACGATTAATGAACATGAAAACTCAGAAGAATTTTCACTTACCCTCCAGCGCTCCATGGATCTCTTAACCCATTAGAGAAAATGATATTGCTTCCAAAATCTTTCAACACTCTTTTTATGTCCTGCACGTTAATTATAAGCAAAGGCCATCATAATAAAAATCAATCCCAAACCAAATTGTTGTGTCTATTTAACTGTAATTAAAATTAGAAATGACTCGTCTGTAACATTTTTTTTGACAAAATTCGGTAGTAGATTAAAGTTTACATACGTGTCCTCCGAATTCAGTTGTAGCCCAGTGTCGGCGTGGCACGACTCCGTATTTGAGGTAGCATTCCCTGGAATACGACTTGATATCAAAGTGGTAGGGCGGAAAGATTGTCTGGCCGGGAGAACCGGTCCATGGAAACACCATTTCAGTGCAAGTCTGTCGATTAAAACAAGCTGTTAGACGAGCAGCTTAATTTCATTTCGTTCTAATAAAAGAAAGAACTCTCAGTTACCTGCCAGTCCCATCCAGATTTGGTAAAATTGAACGGTCCCAAATCCAAGCACTGCCCCCCGTATGAGTAATTTGCTGCAGCCGCTATTCTGCTAACAGTGTCTGCATCTCCCGGTAGGCTATTGATGGCGTTGCAGATCTGCAGAAAGCCCAGGTTAGATAATAGAACTAAGATTGGTATGAAGAGAAGGTTTAGGTATGTAGTATATTTACTCCTTTAACTTCTTCGAAATTGTATTGTGCTGCGCTCTCGTACATTGATTCAAGCTCATCGTACAAGGCGCCCTTATCCGTAATATTCCTGCAGCAGGAAAACCCGGTCAAAAGGAACATTCTCTGTATTATTCCACTATGTTTTAATATTCTGCAACAGTATACATTTATAAAGAAAACTAAACAGGCTAATTGATCAAGCTATTCGCTGATCAAAAGAACTGAGAAATAAAAGAAATACACATGCAAAAAGTTTGCATGGTTAGATCAAGCTAATAATAGTTTTAACTGCACTTAATAAAAAAAGCAAACTAAAGCAAAAGGCTACGCCTACTGTGACTACACAGGCAGTTACAGCGATTGCATGAATCGGATGAATCTAGTTGTGAATGCATGCCTTCATAAAGAATAGGTTCCAGTTTCTTACTCGCACGTGTTAAATAGTTTGCTTAGGTTTAGCAAGCCCTGGGTGCTAGACGCCATTTTATCCATCATATCCCACGATTCATTAATTCTTCTGTAGCAGACGTCGCATGCGTTCTGCATTATAATCTCGAAAGTTAAATTTGATGATAATAAGCATGAAATTAGCTGAAAGAGATAAATGAACATACTCTAAAATCTCTGGTGACAACGTCGTCAAAACCGTAAGTGGGAGCGATACCGTCGAGGTAAAGGATAGGTGCAGATGCTGCGAGGGCGCCGATTGTTATGTGCGGATACTTGAGTCGAAACCAGGCAGCTAGCACTGCACAATACCCATTTCAATGATTGAATACCACTTTCTTCGAACACAGAATATTGGGTCATGTGAAAGAAATCCTACTTACTTCCACCATAGGATCCACCAACGACTACAACTGGACAATTCTGAGCATCTAATGTTTTCTTCAAATGGACAATGACGGTCGCATAATCGGCCAAGGCCTGCGTGGATGTGAAGTAACCCATTGTGCTCGCATTTGCATACGCCTCCTCCCTTCCCCCGAATGGCATTGACGTCCCGTAATAACGGTGCTACATACATTGCCACAATTAACCCTAACCCTAACAGCTAACATACTTATCAAAGCAGGAGGTCCAAGAAAATGAATGAACTGAAATTATTCAACTTATATAGGATATATGGACTGGAACTAGTGAGAAGTTGTAATACTACCTCTATGTAGACCACAAGAGCTTTGAAGTTAGCAACCTGGTCTATCATGAAGTTAGCCCCGACATCATTTGTAATGTCTGCTTCCTCACCCAGCCATACAAATATGGGAGAATTACTTTGAGCGCCACCCCAATTGGACTTGTCTATGAAATATCGTTGGGGAAAGGTTTGATAGCTCTCTGGCGTGTATCCAAAATGGTCCAAAACTTGGGTATAGTTGTATGCCTCGTACGAAGTTTTACTTAGACTTGAAACATATGAATTGATGGTTCGAGAGCTCTTTAACTTCTCCCGAAAACCATCGCGCAATCGATTCTTCCTGAGAATTGGTGGCATCCCAGCGTTCCCAGCAACTCCCAAAGCACAGCCTCCCTCCAAAAAGCAACCCATCGCTAGAAGAATTGTACACATCAATCCGAAATTCAATTGATGGAATCCCATTTCGTATTGCTCTGTACAACACTATTCTGCTCTGCACTTAGTTATTAATTGTTTAATCCATCCACATGCAACAAGATTTTGCAGCACATGTATGCACAAAAAACATACTCTTCATATTAACATACATATAATTTTCTATTAACAAAATCTTTAATCTTTAAGTTTAACTGCTAGTATATAATTAAAAAAAATTGCATTCTTATCCAATCTTATTTTTGAACTAGAAAAAAAAATAATAATGCAACTATTTTTTCTTTTACAAATTTCAAACTTAGATTTTTAAATTTGTTTTAATTATAAAATAAAAAATAAAAAATATAATATATAAATAATAAATTATATATTTAGAATTTTTAAATATTAATTTTATTTTTAAGATTTTAATAATTATTATATTAGAATATAAAACAAATATAATGTAAAAATAATAAATTATATGTTTAAATTTTTTAAATTTATTTTAATACTTATTTAAGTTGAGTTAAATAAATCAATAAATTAAGAATTGAATTTTTATTTTTTTAAAAGGTCTCATTTATTTTTAGTTTTTTAAGTTTGGTGTTATAATTTTTATTATAAAAGTTGAAATTTTATTTTTAAACATTTTTAATATTTTATTTGAAGTACAATTTTCATTGATTAAAGTTGATTAATTCAATAATTTAATTTTAGTTCTGTTTAGTTTTATAATAATTTTTATTTGTTAATATTGAATTTATCTTTCAAATAATGTTAATATTATTTTGATTAAGGGTAAAAAATGGGTTTTGATGGGGCCCGAAACCCAGTACAAAGGAAGGCAAGTTGTTAAAAAGATAATCCTTAAACCAATAGCAGCACCACAACAGCCTCTAAAAAATCAACATGACAACAAGCTACAACTTACAAACAAGGGCACAAAAACCCAAAACCAACTTGAAGTTCAGGGAAAACTTTAGAAACCCCCCTCCCCCCCCCCCTTTGGTGCAGGTGTAAAATCCTAGCGAATCCTGTATACTTCTCGATGAAAAATATTAATTTTATTGGCGATTTTTTTTGTTTTTCGAGAAAAAAAAAATCCCATTTGGCGAATCTTTTATAATCCATGGAAGTTCATGGAAAATCTTGGCGAATTGCAAATTTTTTTAATCGAATAAAATATTTTTCATTGGCGATTAAAACCATTTTTGAAACCAGAATTTTTTTTCCATTGGCGATTAAAACCTTTTTTCAAAGCAAAATATATATTTTCATTGGCGAATTAAAAGAATCTAAAAATAATAAAAAAATCCAGTGGCAAAATAAATAGATATGCCAATGAAAAATCATAGGAGTCATTCGATGAATGTTCGATGGATGACTGTAGTTGCATTCCGGAAGTAAATCTCTAAAGCACTAGACTTGCGATTTAAAACCTTCGGAATAACACTATAACCGTTAGATGCAGACATGTGGCGAGATCAAGGCTCATCACTCATCACTCATTATGTCTTTTTAATGCCTCAACATTGTACATTTCATTTAATTGAAATTCTTAATCTTTTTGAAGAAAGTGTGGTTGTCGTACTGCTAGTGCAGGCAGTGGCGATGATTAATGCCATATGTGATATGAACATCCGAATAAATTTCTTGGACAACTCATAGCTTTAATGAAACAAGATTTGTAATGATTTCATATAGTTTGAACTTTGAGTGGCACTGGTGAATCAGTGATTTTGACAGCTTGTTAGTTTGAGGTACAATTCAAGTTGGCATGTAGCTAGATGTCAATCAGATTAAATTTTTTAATTATACAGGCTGGTAGCAGCATTGGTGGCCCATAAATAGGGATAGTGATTTAGTGAATAGTGGATAGTGCCATAAAGATTTTTATTTTCTAGGGTTAATAAGGATTCATGAAGAAGATGATGCAATATTGGGGATACTATAAATTCTCCTACCTAAAGTTATGTAGTTACATAGTAATCAATAAAAGATGATTTTCCTTCAAGTTCAGAATGGGTGGAATTGGAAAGAAGTTGATTTAGTTAACCTGAATTCTCAGATAGGTTTTGAACTAGGATGAGGAGCTCTAATGGAGGTAAGTGCTATACCAGTGCATGGAAGCTACGTGCAAAAGATGGGAGCAAATTTGCTTCTCCTCTTGTATTCTAATAGCTCCCATTTCCCTAGCATGGCTAGCCATGCAAACCCCATTCATTTATTTTCAAAGAGACATTTGTATTACATCTTATGCATGACTCTGGTTCTCAAAGGGGATAAGTACATTTTGTATCTTCACAGCTCCCATTTCCCCAGGATTGATTAGAACCCCCTTTCCCTAGAATGGTTGGCAAATCCACCAGCAGAAGCTTGGAATCATGAATTTATTTTCAGAGCCACATTTGTATTACATTGTCACCAGCAGAAGCTTGGAATCATGCATTTATTTTTAGAGTTACATTTGCAGTAAGTTTTCAGCAGCAGAAGCTTGGAAATTGGAATCAATTTGTAATCCATTGTAATGAGCAACAACTTGGAATAAATTATTAAATTTTGTCTATGTAAAGTACTAAAGTGACACACTGACATATGTTATTTATACAAAATAGGAGCTACAGTGCTACTCATCTGTAAAAAGATATGTAATAATGTGACATTGAAATTCAGTTACAATAAAATAAATGGTTGTGTTGTGTTTTTTTTTAATCTTCGTTATTCATTTACGCTTAAGAGTAAAGAGTTGTTTTCTGAGTTCGTAACTTCAGTGTCTATTAATAATTTAATATATTCAAATCAGTTTTTTTCTTTTGAGAAATTAAGTAATATACTTTATGCAATATGCACTTGATAATTCATGGTTATATCGGGCCATTGGGGAATGCAATCATTCGTTCTACTGATGTGCTTACTTTTGTTGACTCTATCGGTATATCAGGAAGTGCACCTTATGAGTTATGAGTCTTCACCTTCGGGCCATCAACGGAGCTGTGATGGGGGTTCCACCGATAAAGCATTGTTAGGCCGATGCCTATGGTATTGAATTTAAAACACATGTGTCATGTTTATTTTTTTAAGTTAATATCATAAATTACTCAAGTTTCAACCTTTGGATGAACATTTGATGTATGGTTGTAGTTGCATTCCGTAATGAAATGCACAGAGCAATGGGCTTCCCAAATTAAACCTCTGAAATCACCCTATAACCATTAGATTTAGAAAGATCAACAGTTAAGATTAAGAATTTGCAACTTGTAGACCTAAGACGTGTCATTTTAATGTTTCAATTTAGAGAAACAAAGCATTTAAAGCACTTTGTACTGCTAAGTGTCAACTATCAAGTGATTAATGTTTATTTTTAAAGTTAATATCATAAATTACTCAAGTTTCAACCGTTGGGTGAACATTTGATGTATGGTTGGAGTTGCATTCCGTAATGAAATGCATAGAGTGATGGGCTTCCCAACTTAAACCTCTGGAATCACCCTATAACTGTTAGATTTATAAAGATCAACGGTTAAGATTAAGAATTTGCAACTTGTAGACCTAAGACGTGTCATTCCCTTTAATGTTCCAATTTCGAGAAACAAAGCATTTAAATCACTTTCTACTGCTAAGTGTCAACTGTCAAGTGATTAATGTTTATTTTTAAAGTTAATATCATAAATTACTCATGTTTCAACTGTTGGATGAACATTTGATGTATGGTTGTAGTTGCATTCTGTAATGAAATGCATAGAGCGATGGGCTTCCCAACTTAAACCTCCAGAATCACCCAATAACCATTAGATTTAGAAAGATCAACGGTTAAGATTAAGAATTTGCAACTTGTAGACCTAAGACGTGTCATTCACTTTATTGTTCCAATTTCGAGAAACAAAGAATTTAAAGCACTTTGTACTACTAAGTGTCAACTGTCAAGTGATTAATGTTTATTTTTAAAGTTAATATCATAAATTACTCAAGTTTCAATCGTTGGATGAACATTTGATATATGGTTGTAGTTGCATTCCATAATGTAATGCATAGAGCGATAGGATTCTGAACTTAAACCTCTAGAATCACCCTATAACCATTAGATTTAGAAAGATCAATGGTTAAGAATTTGCAACTTGTAGTCTTGTAGACCTAACTCCTAAGACGTGTCATTCACTTTAAAGTTCCAATTATGAGAAAAAAAAACATTTAAAACACTTTGCACTTTGAAATTGTATAGTGATTTTTAAAGTCTTCACTCTTCAGATTGCTCATTGCAGTGCACCACCCTATTTTGGATTCCATAGTTCCACTTCCAACAACACCATTCCAGTTTTCAAGAGTCGGGACTCAAAATCTAGGCAAGTGAAAGAATTCCTACGGCTACGTTTCATCGTTTGACATTTCTTAAAATCTTATTTTGTCAAAGTTTGAAGTTTGGGTTTAGAGACTCAAGAATTCATTAAAATTAAGGAGGAATAATAGGTATTACTTATTAGGCAATTCAAATTTCACAACTTCACATTTGTATAAGCATGTCTACCACCAGTACCACTAGAGCAATGTTCAATAAAAAAATACATTATGTAGAATTGATTAAAACCCTAGGTTTCACCAATGGGTACCATGATATTTATGATCCTGAAATCTATGGTAGGTGTACCTCAGAACTTAGATTTTCATCTCAAAATAAGGCTGCAAAGAAAACGCAAGTTGATAGTATCAGTGCACCATGGGTAACTAGATTAGGGCACATGATGTTACATGAAATTTTCCCTTGCCCAAAATTTATCATGGTCTGTGCCAAAAATTGTGATGATAAGAAAAGAGAAATTGTTAATAAAGATAACCAAGAAGAATTGTTATCCATTAATGCAAAAAAACTTGGAAAAGTGTTGGGGTTTACAACCAAAGAATTTGGAAACCACCACATTGACCTAAAAAAGTTTGCTAGTGATTATGAAGTAGTGGAAGAAAAGCTAAAAAATAATTTCTTAAATAAAATAGTTAAGGATAGAAACAAATTGAAAGGTGATCATAAGCCTCCTTATAATTTGGATATTTTTAAACCGTGGGTTCAGGATACTATTTCCATGCTAGCATTTTGCCTCGGTCTGGATAGCAATTTGGAAGTGGGTGCAAGCCTCCTTGAAATGGTATATAATATCCATTATTATGATGAACATGTCAAATATAATTATACTCAGCACATTGTAGTATCCATGCATAAACAATTTTTAATGATTAAAGCAAGTTCCACCAGGACATTTAGGTTCACAACCTACTTGTGCTATCTTTTTCTATTCAAATTTAGAGGAATGTTTCAGACCAACAAGCTTCAGATTCAGCCCTATAGTAATGCAGAGGAAAATAAAATGTCTCTAGTATATGAATGGACCATTGAGATAAGGATGCATGATTCTTGAAGGAACTACAGTCATTTTGTAGACTACTTTTTGGCTCCATTGCATCAAGTAATTACAAATATTCCAATGCCTAGATTGCCTATGTCATGTAGAAACTGCATGCAACTAGGAAAAGAAATACAATTGGCTGATTGGTACTTAATGGAAGAATATACTGTGCTAAGATTTTATGGATCGGGAGTACAGCCATACAAACTTCCAATACATGTGATAGAAAGGGTTTTTGCATTGGAATATGTAAGTTTGGTGCAGAGTGCTGATGAACTACACTTTCTCAGTTAGCAAAAGAAGACCTTATTTCCTTCTTTACCTTTTTCATGTGGAGGGTTCACATTCGAGAGAAAAGCATTTAGTGTGGCAATAATCTTTTGAATTTTTTTGACTTTGATCCTATCTATCACTAGCAGTATGATCCATGTGACATCATTAAATCAATGATTGTGGCCAATAGGAATGCTGCAAATAGAATTCAACATCAAAATAAACCCTTGCTTGAAAACTTGAGAAACAAGGATTCTTGGGATGAGGTCAAAATAGCAATGGAGAAAAGTGTTGCTGAGAATGGTATTTCTTTTGGACAATTGTCAGTAGAAATTATGGCATTGCACCAAAAGAAAATTAGGACATACAACATTTTTTATGAGAAAAGTGATAAAACATCTAGTAGAGTAAAAATTCTAGGTTCTCTAGAGAAAGAAGTTATAGATAAAAATTGGTCACGATAAAAAATTACTGCCTTTTGATCTATGAGGAAGGACCTAAGTGATCCAAGAGCTCTTGCGGAGTATGGAGCTAACGAAGAAGATAAAGAGTTTAGCAAATTGTGGAATATAGAGCATCTTGATCAACGTGGAAGCAAAGGAAGTGATGAATCTGATGATGAATCTAATGATGATATTGATAGTGAAGAAGAGGAAGAAAAAATCCATGCCAATTACAAACTTGGTTTAAGTGAGGCCGCAAAAGAAGCATATGCTTCAACATATACTTCAGGAGCAACCATACTTGAAAAAATTGGTTATGAAGGTGGTCCTTTGGGGTCCAAAGGACAAGGCCCTTGGACAATAGCAGATGTTGAGCATAGAAAAATAGTTGTTAAATCTGGCCTTGGGCTTGGAGGTGAAAAAGTAGACCAAGGGCCTACAAGTCAAACTCAATTTGTTAGAGCTTCTAATCCTCATCCTCATGGTCAGATACAATCACAACTAGGACATGCCCTTGGTGGACAACTTAGTGCAACTAGGAGTGCCATTGGTGGCGATGGTATGGGTAGTAGTACTAGTAGTGGTCAACATGTGCTACAATGATAAATTACACATAATACTAAGAGGAAAACAATAAAAGATACCACAGAAACACCAGGTGATCAAGGCAATCAAAAGAGGCAAAGGATTTTGACAGGTCCAAGTCACACTATCAGTGGATCCACCACAAAGGATTTATTTCCAAGCACTCCCCCAATTCTAGTTAGTGTGGGTGCGACATCATTAGCAACTGCAAGTACTCCTATTCCTTCATCATTCAAGCATTCCATTGTTCCTGCCTCCCTAGGTTATGATTTCATTGAAGAGTTTAAAAAGAAATCAAACTTGAATAGAAAAGAAAAGAAGTAACTGATGGAGAGTGCATTTGATGCAACTTCAGATCCTGCAACAACCATGGTATTACCCACATTTGACAAAAATAAAGAAATCATGGAGTACATAATTGTTGTTCCCACAGTTCAAAACAAACCAACAAATCAGATGGATCGATCTGAATACCAGGTAACCAACTTTCAATTAGATTTTTCTGGCCTGAAAAATACTAAAAAAATTAATGTATCAAAAAAGAACAATGAATTGGTGTACACATCATTGCTAAAGCAAGATAGAGAGAAGAAAAGGTTGCAGACCCAAATAGAAAAGTTAAAGCCAGACCTACCAAGTGAGAAAGCAAAGAGGAAAGCAGCAGATAACAAGAGCAATGAATTAGAAAAAAGTAATAAAATCTTCCTCTACATCAACAAGCAAAGAGGATAAATCAACTGAGAGAGAAGTGAATGACCTGAAGTGAAGGCTAGATGAGAGCAACAAGAAATATGATGAGGAAAAATCCACTTCAAAAAAATTAAGACTAAGCATTGCGAATGGAAATGCACAGTGGGAAAAAAATTTGGAGAAACAAAGACAAACAAATGAAAGATTGGAGATAGAGCTGATGGAAGAAAAAGAAGAAATTAAGTCTTCTCAAAATAAGTTATCTATATTTTGTAGAGATATAGTGAGGCATATGAAACAAAAGATTTGGGATGAAATAATGGAGAGGTTTGATCATTGTGTGACATGTTTCAATTAATTGATGCTATTAGACAACATTATAAGAAGCTCAACAAATATTTAGTGGACAACAAAAACATGCTGGAATTAGAGAAATCTGCAAATCAAGTTCTACAAATAGTCGACAAAGCCAGTGGCAATGATCTGAAATCAAAAGGGATTACTAATCAGATTGAAACCTCAATAAAGTTGTCATCTATCATTGAAAAGTGTTCGAGAATGTGTGGAACAAAGGAATATTTACATTTGGTTGCAAACAAGATGAAGGTGGTGGATGAAAAGGTAAGGAACTTCACAGAGCTTGGTTTTCCAGAGGCTTTTGACACAAATGAGTGATTCATTAGAAAGGATGGTTTCAGAAAGAAGATGGAAGGTGAAAGAAAGATTGATTTGGACCAATTTTCTCAGAACCCAGATGTGAACTATTTCGATTCCATCAAAACACTGATAACCTTGAAAGAAAAATTGATTGAAGAATTCAAGACAGGTTCCACTTCCAATTACAATCATGAAACACTAACAAAACTTCAAGTCAAACAACATCAGTTAGAACAAATGGAAATTCCACCACCTGAAGAGTGGAAGTTGCTAGAAAAGGTGATACAGTGACTTGATTTATTATTTTCTATCTCCATTGTATTGATCTTCCAAGTTCCAACTCAACTCTGTGCAGACTTGTCTTTGGCATTGGCAAGATTTTTCATTGCCAATGCCAATATGTACTCCTTCATGTGATGTTCAATTATTTGGATTTTGTATTATTTATTTTATCATTTGAACTAGTGATGAACTATTAGCTCATTATATTTACTTCTTGGTACAGCTTCCAAGTTATGGATGTTGAATTGTTAGCTCATTATATTTACTTCTTGGTAGAGCTTCTAAGTTATGGATGTTGAACTATTAGTTTTTGTTATGTTTTGACTAAAAATCCTGATCAGTATCCACCAACTTACACCTCATCCACATCCCACATACTGCAAAAATACACTACATTTGATTTTGTGATTAGCACAAATTGTAGATATTTGTGTGATAAGATCCATTTTGTGGCCCACATTACTACTTGATCAATGATCATGTCCATAAATAAATCTAAAACCCCATGGTCACAGCCCCTATTCCCGAAGAATTCAAATTCAATGTACTGACAAATTAAATGTACTTCCACACACTCAATTTGAATAACATAAACATCCACTTTGGAGACAGCCAAATAAGTTAATAACCTATAAGCATATGAATCCACAACAATTGAATAGTCGAAAGCAAATCAGTAAATATGTGTAACCCTCTGCATTGTATTGATCTTCAAAGTTCAAATGATATGCATTATAAAAATAGTTTATGATATGAGATGGATGGGTGAATTGGTGCAATCTATTATCTATCTTCTTCTTATTTTCTACTCTAAAGTCTAATTAAAAATGATGTGATGATCCATTGATCTCATATTGGGGTCTTGATCTCTCTTATATATGAGAGGCAACAAGCTACAAACCCCTTGAAAAAATTCATGATGTTTGACAACTAAACATAACTCAAATTATAAATAAAACAATGTCGCAGGTGAATGCACCGATCCGTTAATCTCCAAGTAGAAGCCCGTGACCACTGACAACCTAAGATCTGTTCAAAGCTTCTACTCCATGATAGGGCACTCATCATGTTGTCGGCTGACATTCTTCCTTTGAATATGATGGTTGTCCTATTGGATCTGATTCTGACACATCTACAGTTTGGCTAATAAACAGATTGACTACAGAGAGGTGATGGATGTACTCCTATTCAGCATAGGTGTCCACGTTAGAGATCACCTCTTTCATATCATATTCCATAGACATTATTTTTTTGAGTTCCTTATAAGTGTTTTGTAAAACCATAACCTCGTCATTTATTTCTTGCAACACAGTAGTTAGAAGCCCAGCAAGCTTTTCCTTCCAATCATTATATTCTCGTGGATTTCCAATGCCAAAATGAAGTGTCAAGAGTGGGACTGAATCAAAGCAGTTGAAATCTTCCCTAAGCCTGTTATGATATCCATTATGTGATTCTACCAACTTGTTATATGTCAGCAATATTTGTCCTTTCATGACATTCTTATCTACGAGCTCCTTTTTTTTCTCCATCATTCTAGGATGCAATCATTCATTCTCCACCAATGCAATGCGTGTCTGTTTGAATAATTTCCAATATTCAATAGCAAATTTCATCATTTTGTTGAATCTTTCTTTTATCATTTCAGATACAGTGTTATATTTGATGGTTTTCACTTCTTTCTCCAATTCTTTGCATTTCCCCTGGGATTTTAGATGGCAATTCTTCCAGTAGGCTGCATCAGCCAATGCATCAAGCACTCTCTTATCTTTTTCAAGCCATGGGGAGTACAACTCTAATGTGGAGTAGGAAGATATTTTTCTCTCTGATTTGCTAGCTCCTTCTTTAGTTTGTCATTTTCCTAAGTAATCAGTTTTTTGATCTGTGCTTTGATAAATTTTGCCACATTTATGTTCAATTCTACTGTCTCCATAGGGTTGGTATCCACTACTCATTGAACCAAGAGATGACCAAACACTTGGTTTGGATTACTAATTATAGCAGGTCTTTTATCATGGGGATACAGTGACCAAATAAGCAAGGTGGCTTCGTTTGGGTTGTACCCAGATCCTGAATACATTTTGTCACTTGCTTCTTCTGTTAAGTTCATTGTTGTATCCCTTCTTTTTTTGAAGTTATCAAATACAATTGAAGAGCTAATATCCCACCCTGGCACGAGCAACACTCTAGCTTCTTGAAGCAGTTCCCTACCTCTTTCAGGAGTGATGGACTCCATTTCCTTTTCTACCTCCCTTTTCAATTCCTCCAGAGTGGTTGCCTCATGTTCAGGAGTGATATCCTGTATCTATTGTCTCATTTTTCTACCTTTATATTCATAAACAAATGATTTAAATTCAAAAGATTTAACAAAATCACAATCAGAAATAAACTGTTGTCCAGCCCTGACCGTCACATCATCAGATAGTTCATTTAATGTCTCAAATCTTACAATATTCTTCTCTTGAGGGGGCTCGTACTGTGTAATCACAGGAGCGTTGATTTGTTTGACCTGCTCACCCTCTTCATCACCCTACTCTTCTTCACTTATATCAGTATCTATAGAAAAACATACCTCAGGAGTAGGCTATGAAGGTATGTAATCCAAGGGATCTATGTCTTCATCTTGTACTCCTGAAAAGGTTGCATGAGGTGCATCAAAAACAACTAGGGGAACATCCTTTACCAGTTCATTGACATGAGCGATGAGTTGCTCAATTCTTGTTAAAGGATCTTGTATCTCACCAAATTCCTTTGAATAATATGGGACATTTTTTCTCTTCCATTCCTTGGTGGAATCATCATCATGGTTTCTTATGACATCTTCGATTGAGAACAAATGTTCATACCCTGATAGCCCCTATGATAATCTCGCCTTGTGAATAAACCCTTCTGCATCAAATTTTTTCCTTACATCACCTAGAGGTAGGTTGTACTGTGCTAATTTACCATCAATTTCTCCATATCCTTCATTGGTAACCACTGTAAAGTCTCCAAAACATAAGGTGCTAGGCATAATTGATTGTTTGCTATGTCCTTTGAGGTGTTTGGAATCATATTTTTCCAATTGCCTCACAATTTCTAAATAAGCAATTCGGTCAGGAACTACTCATCGCATCAAGTGTGGAGCCCCTTCGAACCCATAAACCCTTATCACTATACAATCAGGGAAAACATACCAGTCTCCCCAATTATGATTCACTTTATTTCTCTGGTCATTTTCGATTGGTCTTAGAAATCTTTGTACTTCTAGGGATAGGTTATAATTACACAGATATCCCAACAACTTCATCAATGGTTTTACAAAAAATTCTTCAAAATAAAGGTAATGAGACCTACCAAATCAGTTGTCCCATAATGAAGTCCACATTTGTACAAGTTTAAAATCTCCATTTTCATCTGTATCTTTTATCCTTAATTCTTCACTCCATACACCTCTAACTTGTCCCTCATACAATAGCAAATGCATAAGCAAAGAATAGTGTTCAAAATTAATATTGTCACTATTATTTTTTATCTTTTCAAGCCCTCAATGTAGGGCATTGCCCAAGTAGATAGCATAATCAAATGGCTTGGCATCCTTGCTCTGTATGTCTGCAGCTAAGACCATTGGGGCAATCAACATGAGAGGCCGAACCTCTACTCCCAAAACCTCACCAGCTGAATAATAGGTGTATCAAAAATACTCTTCAAACAAATCTTCATGGAAATGAGGGTTTTCACTACTAGAGAACCTCTTGAGTTAGCCTCCTTCATCCCTGGGCCTATGCAAAGGTAATTTCCATCTCTTATAGCTGGTATCCATGTGGCGATACTCAGTCAAGAGATCTTTGACTGTGAATGATAAATTCAGTGAACACTCTAACTGAAATACATTAGAAATGAGATCCCTAGAAATAACAAGCATGTCACCCCCGCCATGTGACTGAATATTTCTTTTCTTGGGGTCATATCTGATAGCAAGAGCTTTAATTAGCTCTGTGTCCACAAACACATTGGGCACCGCAAGTCTTCCCAAGTTCAACCTCCATGGATTGCAGACTGGTTGAAACCTAAATTATTTTTTGTAATAGTACATGAAGAGGTCGTACCCTTGTTGCAGTGTCCAAATATCCTCTAAGCCCTTTTTTTTGTCTTATAGTCGATCCATGGAAGGATTCATTTGAGCACTCCTCTTGGGTCTTTGCCCCAACCCAGGATGTTGATCTATCAGGTCTTCATTTAGGAGTCTCTTAGGCTTTTCAATTTTCTATTTTTTAGCTTTGGGTTTGTCGGTACTCTCTTCCATTATTTAAATCTTAAGATTTTGATGAAAATAGCTTCTCAGTTGGGTCTGAAAGTGAAGTAATTACGTGAGTCTCGCCGAGTCGCCTCCATAGTCCACTGGTATTTGGTACATCAGAACTCCAAGTTTTTTCCTTTCTTCTTCTACCCTAAGCGAAATCTTCCAAGATTTTCTAATAACTATGTGATCAACTTGTGATATAATTCACTTCAATTCTGGTTCATAAATGCACCACAGCATGGCTGCACGATGCCCCGAGTTCTCACATCAATCTTTCACCAATAGCCACCCTCTCCACTGATGGACACCTATCCTTCATTCTATCGGTGGGATGCCCGATAATGTTTCCCTGATGCACCATAGTTCCCCCAATATACTTTATGAATTCGATAATTCATGCCCATGGTTATAATTCATGGTTACTTTTGTTGAAAACTTGACTCTATCGGTATATCGGGAGAGCTCAGAGTACCTTAGCAGTTAGGATTCAGCCCGATAGAGTATTGTTACACTGATACTAGGTTGTGAGCTATTTTCATTGGGCCATCGGCGGGACTGTGATGGGGGTTCCACCGATGAAGCATTGTTAGGCCGATGGTATTGAATTTTGTTAGTAATGGGGCAAGGACTACGTCACTACAAAATTTCAAATTTGTTTAATATTTATGGATGCAATGTGAATGTAGGCTATAATATGGATCTTGTCACACAAATTTCTACAATTTGCATTGTTCATAAAATCAAAAGTGTGGTATATTTTTGTGATTATTGATAAAATAAGATAGTTCATGCCAATGGTCATAAATTATAATTTGTGGTTACTTTTGTTGACAACTTGACTCTATTGGTATATCAGGAGAGCACCTTAGGAGTCAACCCGATAGAGTATTGTTACACCGATACTAGGTTGTGAGCTATTTTCATCGGGCCATCGGTCGAACTGTGATGGGGGTTCCGCCGATGAAGCATTGTTAGGCCGATGGTATTGAATTTTGTTAGGAATGGGGGAAGGACTACATCACTACGAAATTTAAATTTTTTTTAATATTTATGGATGCAATGTGAATGTAGGCTATAATATGGATCTTGTCACACAAATTTCTACAATTTGCATTGTTCATAAAATCAAAGTGTGGTATATTTTTGTGATTATTGATAAAATAAAATAATTCATGCCCATGGTAATAAATTATAATTCATGAATACTTTTTTTGACAACTTGATTCTATCGGTATATCGGGAGAGCACCTTAGGAGTCAGCCCGATAGAGTATTGTTACACTGATACTAGGTTGTGAGCTATTTTCATCAGGCCATCGACGGGACTGTGATGGGGGTTTTGCCGCTGAAGCATTGTTAGGCCGATGGTATTGAATTTTTTTAGGAATAGGGGAAGGACTACATCACTACGGAATTTCAAATTTGTTTAATATTTATGGATGCAATGTGAATGTATGCTATAATATGGATCTTGTCACACAAATTTCTACAATTTGCATTGTTCATAAAATCAAAGTGTGGTATATTTTTGTGATTATTGATAAAATAAAATAATTCATGCCCATGGTCATAAATTATAATTCATGGTTACTTTTGTTGACAACTTGACTCTATCGGTATATCGGGAGAGCACCTTAGGAGTTAGCCCAATAGAGTATTGTTACACCAATACTAGGTTATGAGCTATTTTCATCAGGCCATCGGCGGGATTGTGATGGGGGTTCTGCCGATGAAGCATTGTTAGGCCGATGGTATTGAATTTTATATAATTTATAAAATATCATCAACTATAGTTTGACTTTGGCATATGATTCATGAAGTGCAATTAGCAATATAATATAAAATATCATGGAGACTCAAAGACTTGGAGTGCAATATAAAATTAAATATCCTGAACTTGAAGTGCAATGATTCACAATTTATTTGAATACAATATAAAAAATCATCAACTATAGTTTGGAATATGATTCATGCAGTGCTTGAGTGCAATACAAAATAAGATATCATGAAGTGAAATGATTCACAATTTCAATGTTCATTGAATACAATATAAAATATCATCAACTATAGTTTGGACTTTGGAACAATGGAAACTGATTCATGAAGTGCAATAAAAATACCTAAAACCTACTAATTCTATTCCATTTCCCAAACGGATTTAGGGTCCTCAAACCGATGCTCATCTTCAAATAAAGTAAAAGAGTCATCTTGATTCTAAGACCGCTTTGCACTTTCTTCGGCCTGTGTCTCAAATTCAACATTCATTATTTGATTTGTGTCAATTTCAATATAATTGTCATCTGTCCCAGGCCCATTTCCACTGCCACTAGTACTACCACCAGTACCGTCGGCTCTTGGAATTGGAGAGCTTATGTTGCACAACCCGGTCCTTCTTCTTTCACATGTGGACCTCCAGATTGCGAGTGCCCTTTCAAAAGGAAACCTTTTGACATTATATGCAGTTCCTTTCAGCCTCAAGCAATTTTCCAAATTCTTGTCTAGTTTATTTCTTAACTTTGATTTCAAAAACCCTAATGTACTAAAAAATCTCATCCTCCACCGACCCCCATATCATTGTTTGACATAAATCAGCAAGTTTGAAATATTCTGACATCGAACCACACAATATTTCACTCTGACCTAAGCTTGTCCAAACCTTTTTTATTGATCTCAGTTCAAGGGCCTTCTCCTTGCCCATGGACTTATACTGGTCCCTCATAGCTATTGAAAAACTCCCACATTCCTTTCTAAGCTTATTTTTATTTAAAATTCCTTCTATTGTTTGCTCATTGTATGTTACCTTTTTCGAAAACTGTTCGATCAAGATTTTTACTTGATCATGAAAATATTTTGGGTTATCTCAGTTTACCCAAAATTGAGGATACACAATACCCATGGCTTCAAGTATTTCATTTTGAGAGAATCTTTCACGAATCTCTGAGGAAAAAGATTTTGCAATTTCCTTCAAATTATCACTAACAGATTTAACAATGCCATTAAAATCTTCCTCATTAATAGGTACTTCTTTTCTAGAGCCCCTGGCTATCTTACAATGGTACATTGGTATCTCATATCCACGTACAAAAATACATAAGTGCCCGCTTGCATTAAATTGTAAATAATTATCAGGAGCATTCAAATCAGTAATTTTCTGCCACATCAAATAATTTGTGCCTTCTTGTGTTAGATCTAGATATAGATGATCGAGGGCCAAGCATGTAAGTTTACGTAGATTGGCATATTCATAAATATACATAGTTCTATCTTGGGCTTTCTTCACAAGATCGTTCATCTCATCCAGCATCGGGAGAAGACTAGCTAAAGTCAAGAGTATCTCTATATCACTTAACCTATGTAAGAGGTCAGGAGCTTTGTCTACTGTGTTGCGATGCTCGTACATCACTCCAATCAAGGATTGATATTCTGAAAGAACTCGTTGTGCTAGTCCGTGTAGGGAGATCCATCTGGTATCGACATCCTTAAGAAACTTGTTTCTAGGTGTTATTCCCTCAGCAAAATGTTGAAATTCAAGAACACTTTTGGGACTTCGGTAGAAGTATGCGTGGATCTTGTGAACTAGATTTTCAACTTTTGATACTGTAGGAAACTTTCTTACAATTTTGAATGCTAAATTCATTATGTGGGCCATGCAGTGAATGCCAAGGATGTATGGTGCACAAGTAGTTTGTAACTTTGTGCAAAGACCGCTCCTTTGACCTTGCATCACTACAGCTCCATCAACTCCTACACACACCAAATTTTTGGCAATTTTCAACTCATCCATCCCTGCAATTTCATTCAAAGATTTCTTGACTAGTTCAAATAGATTTTGTGATGTTGAACTGTCCTTCATTTTATGATCACAAAGAAGATGAGCTTCGCAAACATGTTGTTCTATGGTATACACATGCATACAAACCCAAGAAGTATCATCTACTACAATAACTTCATCTAAAGATAATGCAATGAAATTTGACTCTTTTAATTTCTCCTTTAAATATTGCTTTTCCACTGCAGCAAGATAGTTCTCACATTCCCATCCAGTGTTTACTAACCAATGTGAGAAGGGAAAGTGGGGAACACTCAAATAAGATAATAAATCAAAATATTCTGGGTATTCTGTCATAGGACACCCCCTGGACAAAATATGAAAAACAACACTCATCTGAACAGTTTTTGATAGATTTGTTGCTGCCATGGCTTTTCCAAAATGAGCCTCAAGTGTACCTTCACATTTTTTAATCTTCGAAATTCTATGGTTATGCTCTCCATAATCTGCAACATAATTAACATGAAGGCATTCTTCCTTTGATTTCCATCATACGACTGATTGTTCCTTTCCGTCTATGGTTTATTTTTCATAAACTTTGTCGATATGCTTTTCTATAGTGTCAAGCTTTAGCTACATCATCTTGTCTCTTCCACATTTCCAACTACAAATCTGACATTTGACCTATGTTTCCCTTTCAATATATTGTTTGTTTGGTTCATGGAATGGGTACTTCGATGACCAACCAATTTGAACATTCCTTGTCATTTCCCACTTGCACCCCAATTTTACTTTTCCTTTTCTTTTCTTGCTACCAACATCATCCTCATCCAAGTCAATTATCTCATTTTGGCTATCCAGGGTATCCCTTGGAACATCTTCTATGGTATTGCCATCCTCATTTGATACATTTTGATTTAACACAATGACAATCTCACCTTGACCTTCTTGTGGCGGAAGAGTTGATGATGTAGCTCCATCATCAATAATATTTGGTGGAAGAGTTGATGGTGTAGCTCCACCTTGATCTGATGGATTAGAAGCTTTTCCAATTCCAAAGTAGGACTGTATGGTACCTCCATGTTTTGGGAATTTTGATGGCCTCCCAGTCTCTTCATTATCCTCTTTCTCAGGAGTCTTACCCTTGCTGCTCAACATATTGATATCTCACTTTGAATAAAAAATGGAAAAAAATGTCTTCTTGTTTAAGAAGGACAGACCGATAGAGAATATAGATCCCATTCCCTACTCAAACTCATGTTTAAGACTGAAGCAAGAATGGAAAATAGATAAAGAAATCTTATTATTATAACTAATAACTAATAATAGTATGAAGAAATGATCACTCACCTTTGAGTCTATGTTTTCGGGTTTTGCTGACTTCTGAATCGAGAAGTAGAACCTCAGAACCAAACAAAATGTGTAAAACCGAACAAAATGTGTAAGTAGGACAGACCGATAGAGAATATAGATCCCATTCCCTACTCAAACTCATGTTTAATATTGAAGCAAGAATGGAAAACAGATAAAAAAATCTTATTATTATAACTAATAACTAATAATAGTATGAAGAAATGATCACTCACCTTTGAGTCTACATTTTTGGGTTTTGCTGACTTCTGAATCGAGAAGTAGAACCTCAGAACCGAACAAAATGTGTAAGAACAAATAACAATTTCAATTGTATTTATATCAATCCATATTTGGAGAATTCCGTGGGATTTTGAAATGGTATGTTAAAAATTTGGCGAATCCTGCGTGCTTATACAATGATACCTTGTAATTTTCAAGGCGAAATAAGTCCTCATAAGCAACTATTTATAAATTTTAATTGGCGAAATGGGTCTTCTCAAGAAAATATTTATAAATTTTAATTTGTGAAATGGGTCCTCATATAATGTTGTTTTAATAGTATTGGCAAATATGTTGGTGTTTTATGACATGCTCCCCGGGATTCCAGGCGAAAATATTAATCGGTCCATTGGAAATGCATAGTCTGTTATGGCGAATTTATTGCCTAAACATGCGTCATAAAAAAAATTGTTGGAGAATGGACATGCATTGGACCGATAGTTCGTGAAATCCTAGCGATTTGAACACCTTGCTGGATACAGTAAATTTTCCAATTTCGATTTGCCTGATTCCTAGAATTCGCCAATTGGCGAAGATTCGCCACTAAAGTTATCCCTACTGGAGTTAACTAGGACCATAAACCATTGACCACCTAAAACAAACAGGGAACAAAGCAGCAAAGCTACAACCAACCAACTGCTCAGAATCAACAATACTGAGCCCAACAAAAGAAAAAGGTAATTTAATGGTATAGAACACCATTAAACCCAAACCCATAATCAAAAACAGTAGCAAACAAAAGGAGAGACCACCCTGGAAACTCTCAAATGCGCCATAGACCAAATCCAAGTCCACCTCAATGGGAAGGAGCTCCCCTCTATAGGAGAAGATGTTGTGACCACCCAAAAAACCAACAACACACCTCTCCAATAATCTCAGGCTCCACCTCAATAGGAACACCACTAGAGGAAACCAAAAAAGAGGATTTCCAACCACATCCACCACACCCACCTCCACCTCAATAGGAAATGACTTGACCATCAAGAGTTGTCTTCGCCTCAAGAGAAGACATAATGCAAAGGAAATGGGAGAAAGGAAAACCTCCAGAAGACTGGGGAGCCACACCATCCTTTGGCTGAGCAAGCAAGAGCACCAAGAGAGGGGCCACAAAAAAACCGTCACAACTCCCCTACTGGAAACAAAACCTAGTCTGCTTCAGCAAAGTAGCTGAGAAACATTCCAAAACCATGAAATCTTTCAAAGGCTACATGGCACAGAAGTAACCAAGGAGCAAAGCCAGGCATGGGAAGCCAGAAAATAGGGAGAAGGGCATGAGAGAAAAACCATGAAGCTCACCATTCGACCCACCAAGGTCTAAGAGAATGCAAACTCCCACCACAAAGATCCCCATCACAATCCACCCACACACCAAACTCAACCCCAAGAACCTCAACAAGAAGGTCCATCTCCCAACACCGGAGATCATCACATTCACACGAAACAATAGAGATTCAACCAAACACTCTCATAGAAACCACAAAGAGCCCCAAAAAAAGAGGGGGCACAAGAAAGTAAATGGGCTAGGGTACCAATGTTAGCATAAATGAACAGATCAACCCAAAAAATAGAGCACTCCAGAGGGAAGCAACCACCATAATCAGCCAAAAGAAGGTCGATGAAAATAGCTGCTAAAATAGTAGCCCAGAAACCGCCAGGAAGGCCAATGACACAACATAACAAAGGAGGGTCAAACCACCTAAAAACCATCACCAAGCAAGGAAGAGCAACATCGAGAGATCCACAATCCACCCACGATGGAAGAAGGAAAAGTCTAAGAAAGACCCAACCCACCCATGCCTCAGGAACCAATAGGAAAATGTGCACTAAAAGTAAGCTCCCCACACAAACAATAGCCGGAATACCAAAGCTTAGGAATAGGGTAGGAGCAAACCCAGTCATCCAAAGCCACCGCACCACATAGGATGAGAGGGAAACAACAAGGTAGCCGAACCCCAAAAAACCCCCATCCTCTAGCGCATACAAAAACACATTCTCAAAGGCCACCATGGTCATGACAGAAAGAAGCTCCTCGACCAGAGATAGAGAAGCCTCAGAGACCCCAGCCACAGCATAAATGCCCACCAAAGAGCACCTAGCGGGAACACCAAAATCTTTGCCATCGTCGACATTCGGGTCTCCCACAACAACATGAGGAACATCTGCATCATCTACAGATAAGAATTTGCTTCCTTCCATCGACCTCCTAGTCCTAGTCATAGCCAATCTGCCAAGGAACACTGGTCTCCTACCAGCCCGAAGACCCAAGGACTAGCCAAAGGGAGGCAGGGAGCGAGAATCTTCATCGCCATCTGGATCATATTCACCATCGCCTGAGTTGCCTTCAGCTCTCAAAAACTCCCTCCTCTACGGTTCTTGCTCCTCACCATCACTCCCAATAATATTAATATTGTGTGTAGTACATTAATTATATTTTTTAGGTACATATTTTATTAATATTTCATTTCTAATAAATATAAAAATTAGTTTTATTTTTATTTAATCATTTATTAAGTTAATAATTTTATTATTTATTATTATTTTTTTATAAATTTAATTTTTGTTAATATTTGAATTTTAATATATTTATATTACATTGCATTTAATTTATTAGGTCGAAGACATTACCTTTTGTGAAATGCGTGACCTACTTTTGTCGATCTACGATTGTTCCAACCTCCATGTTCATGCAAGACAATTGAACAAATCTAGTCCATTCAACATTTTTCACCATTTTTGTTGTGTTTTAAAGCCATCGATTTTTCAAGACTACCTTCTATGTTGTGTGAGGTCTGTTCAATCTTTTACTTTTTCCAACACTCATTTCCATTCCCCTAAGCAGTCTTCGTTACAATCAGCAGTCGGTGGTTCACCTAAATAGTCATTGTTATGGTCAGCAGTCGGGAGCCAGAAGTTCTCGCACATAAGCAAAGGAAACTCAAACTTACTATTCTCACACTATTAAGGTCTGGTGAAACCCGTAACATGTTTGATCACATAAAGACCTCTGATAGAATATGGTTATTGCAGTGTATAGAAAATATGGTTGTCCTCACAAAGAAACACTATTTCACATTAGGCAACAAACATATATCTAACTCGATCAGTTCACATTTGGTAGCATACTCCCGGCCTGTGCCAAAATAGGAGCTTTGGAATAGGGAATAGGTATTCATAAGGGCATAAAGGATAGGGCAATTTTATCAGATGTTGTCATTTCAATAGACATGTATGCAAAATGTTGAAGAATAGACAAGGCACATGAATTTTTTGATAGAATTCTTTGAAGAAAAGTGTTATCATGGAATCCCCTGATTGCAGGATATTCACAAAGTGGGTTCGTTGAAAAGGATTTATAAACTCTCAAGAAAATGCAATTGGCAGCTATCAAGACAGACTTGGAAATCTTTGCCTCTATTTTCCCAGCGGATGCCAAATGGGATCTTTGTAACAAGTTATGGACAACCATCAAAGCATAAAGGATAGAAGATTTGCAATTGCTCTCATAGACATATATGCAACACGTGGAAGCATAGAAAAAGGACCATGAACTGTTTGACAAAATGCCTCAAAAAAATGTGGTTTCATGAAATGCCTTAATTAGGATATGCACAAAATAGATTTAATGAAAAGACTTTGGAAAATCCTTCATTTGACCCAAAGAATTAGATTATTTACGATTACTGCTCAGATAGTATAATCTTTCTCATACATGATTTTCAAGCCCAATTGGCCATTTCTAACCCTCAATATTTTGCAAGGGTTCTAATCCTCATCAATTGAATAAATACGTCTATCTTTTTGTTTTGAAATATCTTTGATTCATTTGTCGATATTAAACAAAAACACTTGGAGATTTGTGAATTTATTAGATTGGCCATGCTTGTTTATCAGTCATCATCAATTGTAATAGATTGTAAGATTCCTGAAGAGGTATGAACAGGTCATTTTTGTGATTATTTAAATCCTAATTTTTTTATTTGGGATGAATATTCTCTTATTTCAAAAGATCAACATTCTAAATTGGACCCCAAATCCAAGATATATATCTTTTTTGGTTATGGTGATGGAATTAAGGAATACATATTATGGGATCCTACTACGCACAATGTCATTATTAGCAGAGATGTAATATTTCATAAATCTCCTCTCATGAAATCAGATATAGTAGAAATTGATTTGAAATAGGAACAAGTACCACAATATTAATAAATTTAATTAGAAACTCATCCATCTATAGAAAATAGGTAGCGAGAAGAAGATGAGAATGCAAAAAACTATAGGAAATTGTGTAAATTTCATAACTAGATCTAGAAGAAGATCTACACAAGTCAAAAATCAACCTAAAAGGAATGATGATTATGTTTCATTTGTTTCTTTGATTTCTAATGATGGGGAACCTAGTTTTTATTAGGAATTAGTGGATTATACAGAAAATGCTAAATAGAAAATTGCAATGAGGAAGAAATGGATAAATTGGAGAATAATAAAATATGGGACCTGGTAGAACCCCAAAAGGGTAGGCAATTTTTGTTTGTAAATGGGTTTAGAAATTGAAGAAGGGTGTTGATGATAAATTTGATAGGTACAAAGAAAAATTGGTAGAAAATGGGTATTATCAAAAGGAAAGTATTGATTTTTATGATTTTTTTTCACCAGTTATTAAGCTTGTTTGTATTTGAATTGTTTAAGCACTTATTGTGTTACTTGATCTTTAGTTATAGAAATTAGATGTTAAAACAATATTTTTACATGGAGATTTGAATGAGGAGATGTATATGGAACAACCTGAAGGGTTTGTTCAAGATTAGAAAAAGAAATATATTTGCAAACTCATATTGCCATTGTATGGCCTAAAGTAGTCTCCTAGGAAATGTTACTGTAGTGTAGAAAATTGTACTCCTTTCTATGAGAAAGTACAATTTCACACTTAATTTGGACCTATTTTAGTTTCATATTCATTTTACACTAGAAAGGAAGAGAAATTCACATGAGATCACAAGTATCCACATTCAAAAGCAAGAAAAAAGTAATCAAGCATTCAAAAGTGAAGTCTTGGAGCAACATTCCATTTGTTTTTGCAGGTCTTCAAGCCCATTTTTTCAAAAAGGTCAAACATTGACAAAGATTGATGATAGATACCTATGGAGGATGATGATGGGTTCTAGGTTTTGGGAGATGCACTAAGACATTCAACCAAGCCTAGTAACTTGTATCCTAAGTGGTTCCATATTCTATTATCATTCTATTTTTTGACTTAAGGAACTTGTATATTTAGTTTTGTGACTTATTAGGGTGATTTGAGATCTCCCAAAGTAGGTCTTCATCATTGATCATGTTCATTTAGGGATCTTGTTCTAACACACTTGAATAGGGTTCCTTTGCATTTTAAGCTTTCTTAATCTTAGACACACTTAAGGTTGGAAATTTCACACACATTTGATATTTCAGATCTATAATTTTCATCGAAGTTTAATTATTAAACTTGGGGTTTGACTGAAGCAAACCCCCATCCACCACCAAACAACAATTTTCTTTTGTAGATTTATCACAAATCTACATCTGGGAGCAAAAGACTGGAGTTACAGGGAAGACGTATAGGTTTAAGACTCAAATATCAGATCAAGAGTTTTCCAAAAAGGGCTAAAAAGCCAAAATAGAAGCCAAATTTCACTCAAAAACGGATCTAAAATGCTTGTACCTAGACCCATTCGCCCATGGGCGAATGAGTCCCTATACAAGCATTTTAGATCCATTTTTGAGTGAAATTTGGCTTCTATTTTGGCTTTTTATTTTTGTTTTTAGATCTAAGCAATACTTTTCTAAGAGAGTTTGTTTGTGCATTCAAGTTATTTCTTATTTAGTTATATTTTACTTTTTTTAATTATCATTAGATTTGTGTATTTTTCCTTTACTTTTAGCATCATTTCATAGATTAGAAAGATTAATTTATATTTTTCAATAATTAGAAAACCTAAATAAAAACCAAAAATATCAAATAAAATAAAACAAATCAACAAAACTCTAGGCAAAAGCATAATCAATTGATCATGTAAAATCTCTTTCTCCAAGTTAAACTATCCCTCAAGCCCTTTAGTAGTAATTACATTAATATGTTATATGAATCTCTTGAGGATTTCATCTCACAAGGTTCATCCACTAAGGCTTGCCATGACAAACTAAAACAAAGAGATGTTAATGTAGTCACACCTCAACTTATTCTTTACCCACCCTCACACCAACCTCAAATTCAAAAAAAACCCATGCTTATCTTAGAAACACCTAAAAAGAAACCATTATCCCCCCAAGATGTAAGGAAATTTACAAGGCAACTTGATAGTAATAATGGTTTGTAGCAATCGGGTTACAATATCATTGCTCACACATATAATACAAGGAATAATAGGTAACAAAAAAACACTCTTGTTTCATTACCATTACCATAATCTATCTTTCCTAGTGCTCCTTAATTTCCTTTACAAAGTGGAAAGGAGTATGATCTTGTTGAACAACTTAAGAATACTCCTACTAAGATATCCTTATGGAATATTTTTCAAGCCTCACCTAATTACGATAGTATGCTTCAAACAACCTTGTAGAAAATTGTAGTTCCTCCTAGTTCAAATTCAAATTATGCGACAACTCTAATTCAAGGAATGAATGTGGTTAATATAGACATTGTTTTTCATCAAAGAGAGTTACCCTCTTTGGAAGTTCAAAACTAATATGAAACTTTCATGATCATAGCCATTATTAACAGGAGAGGAATAAAGAGAACCCTTGTTGACAATTAATCAACCCTTAATCTATGTAGTGTGAACCTTTTAGATAATATTGGAATGGATAAGTGCAAACTTGAACCTAATTCATTATCCATTCATGGATTCAATGACATAGGAAAACAATTGCATGGTGTAATCACATTACCTATTATAGTTGGAAAGGCCACACTACAAACTACTGTCCATGATATACCTCAAGATCTTTCATGTAATCTTCATTTAGGTAGACCATGGATTCATGAAATGCATGTGGTACCTTCGACTCTTCATCATTTAATGAAGTATGTCTACAAAAATAAAGTTTACACAATCAAGATTGGCCTTGAACCTGAAAGTTGTTTACACACTGAGAAAGATAAGAAAAGTGTGTTGAAAATATTGATACCAGCTTCAAAAGTTGAAATCATGCAAGAACAATAACAAAAAAAGAATATTGACAAATTCATGAAGTTATTGGAAGATGATTGGGGTTCCATAGATTTCACACCAACATTCCTTGGAGGATACAAGATCACAATAAAACAACCTAAAAAGGGAAAAGAATTGATAGTAATGTCAACAAAAAACTTGGAAGAACTCTCATAATCATCTACTTCATTCAATCGAGAAGAGGACACAAGTTATACAAAAAGTTTTGATGAAACTTGTGGACTATCAACAACCACCGAATCTGAAAAAAATGGAAAGACTTTATGGAAGAGGTTATGAGCTCTTGAAAAAACTTAGTTATAGTGGAAAATGATGTGGTAGAAAAGAACAAGGAATCTGTGTTCCTATAGTGCCTAACACACAAGAAATAAAGAATGGCCTTGGATATTATCCTTCTAAGCTAAAAAAAGAAACAAAAAATACGTCACTCAACATCAACACCATCATGTGTAATTCTTTTGAGATAACTCTCAGTTTAAAGCATCTTGAATTGATTGATACTGTGTCGCCAAAAAGTGTAGCCTTGACATTTTTCACTCATTTGGGCCTTTTCCCTTGGATTTTGGCCTGGTTTTGCTTAGATCTAATGTTGTAATATGGTCAACACATTCAAATTAGGCCTTGAATGCTTGTGTAGACACTCAAAATAATCAACATCATGCATCTAAATCCCCCTCTAATTAACATCCAATTCCTCTATTAATCAAATAAAGAATTTATTGATTAACTCACTAATATTCACCATACTTGATTAAATAAATCAAGTTATTTACTTAAGTCCTAAAGGTCCTCTCATTTGATTTAATAAATCAAATTGATTAAATCAAATGTCAAAACCCCTAAAATCCTCCAAGTTAATTAATCTAAATTAATTAACCTCTAATCATAATTACTCATCCTCTAGGTTTTGACTCAACTTGGGTCAAACCTAAACTCTTGACTAACCCACCCACTTGCACATGAAATGCATTTTAATTCATTATCTAATCATCTCTATTTTCCCTCACAAGGAATATTCCCTCATTAACTCCATTTGTTGACTTTCTTGTCTAAACAAATTTTCCCTCAAAATCTCTCAACCATATGCATTTAAAGCTATTTTTCAAATTTCAAACCCACCTAACTTCATTTACTTGCACAATCTCCAAAATGTGCTCATTCCTCCTCCAATAGCATGTGGACAAGTGGCCTTCTCTCATTGGTTGGTCTTTTGTCCCACATTCATCCAAATCCTTCAATCTCCAACTCTTGAATCTATAAATTCATGGCACTTCTACTTCATTTTCATTCACAGTTTGAGAATTTGCACTATAGGCATTTTGAGTTCATCTTGCATTCTTATCCTCTTGCATCTTTTTCTAATCATCATCTTGAAGCTTATCAAGGATTGAGAAAGGGCTCCTTTTCATATCAAAGGTGCACCAATCCACTATGGAATAGGTATGCACTATGCTTCTTTTTATGCTTTCATTTGGTTTATTTGATCTTGTGATTGTTTTGATTGCATTATGAAGCATGTTGTAGTATTTCATAGGGATGTTAATGTTTGTTTGGCTTTGAAAGACTAACTATGCTAATGTGTGGGATAGTTTAGGCTTTTGCAGATTTAGCATCCACAAAATGGCACTAGAAGGAGGGCTACGTACATACATTCTTAAAAGGATGTGTTTTGTCTAAATCATAGCATCTATTTTGTTTTGGATTTTGTAATCCATAACCACCATGGAATTTTACACGCCAATCTACATTGCTATATTGAAATGCATTTTTTTCTTTCTCTCTTATCTCTCACACATCTACTTTACCTCATTTGTCCTCAACATATACGACTATTCTCCAATGTTGAAATATTAATATTTAGCAGGGAAGGAAGGTCGTCGATTCATGCATATGTGATTTAATTCTTCTGGTTACTAATATGTGCATTGAAATTATTTACTGACTGGTGCATGTTAATATGCATTGATATCGATTGAAATTGAATTTATTCACATTGACTGATAAATATTAAAAACAAACAAAAAAAACCTCGGTACAATTTCTATTGATGAAATGAAGAATGCTTACAAATTTTGGAATGTTTACAAAATGACTGGGAGGGTTGAACATTTTTTTCGAATAATTTAGGCTATGCTAATCAAGAATAACTTGCTTACTGCCATCTTAGCAAACGCCTCTGCCAGAAATTATTGCTTTTGGAAGAATATAGGTTGTTTGAATCTTATTACTGGCTCATATGTTAAATTTCCTAGTCTTTGCAGCACAAGATTTTCCGTGTAACTCTGTGTTCACGGTATGTAGTTCTCATGTTATTTTTTCTAAGCATAACAAGCATTTTTTCTTAAAAAAAAGAAGAGGGGCAGAAGAATTTTGAATCCTTATTATAATAGACATCCCTATCTGTCCTACGAAATTCTAGTAGTCTAGTATAACAGAGATTCTCTGAATAAAAGAAGTATACTAGTTAAAATGGATGGAGCTATGATCATGGAAGGATCCAGACTCACCGTCGCAACCATTCATTTTTGAATATGTATCTTGATGTGATCTGGCCTTACAATCATCACATTCATTAGCCCATTTTACACCTACCAATTGTATTAACTTGAAAGATTTTTTCTTAACATTTATTTTCCGACATACTGGGTTGCGCTAAGCACGGTTTGTAAAAGCGTTGAAAGCACAATCGTTTCCTCAAATAGCGCTATTTTCTCATTATCAATGGCGTTATTTTCTAATAAACGGTACAACTGATTTTTGTCAAGGTAGTAAATGCATATCATTCACCTGATTTAAAGAATTCAAACTGCTGGAGCATATCAAATTTCATCCTTGAAGTTCGAAAAGCACATCATTAATTGGTCTATCTGCTAACCTTCATTCCTTTGTGCTTGGCCTCTCTGATGCGTGCTGAGCTACTTTTTTATTTTAAGGTGGAAATATTGTTGTCAGTAATGCGATCATAAAGGAGGACAAAAACGTTGACGTTGAATGGTATTTAAAATACTTAGGGACAAAAGAAATGGATTCTCGAGTATTACGGATATAATGAACTTTGGAAACCAGTAAAATCAATGGAAAAGTAAAGAAAGTACGTTTCATAGTGATAAGGATGATTACGGTACAGTAGAATATTTAACTTTTTTCATGGACTAGTCCAAATTGTCGACTAGGCGAGTAATTTTGTATCCATTTGATTGGTAGCGTGTGTTTATTTGTTTTGGTTGCATTTACGTATTTATGCTGCAATGGATCAAGGTTTATTTGGGTTTGTGCAACTAGGTGTAAAGCCCATCACTCTGTAGGAATGATTAGATCGTGAAAAGTTTTTATTGTTGTTCATAAAAGCTTGAAACCTAAAGGCCTAGTCACCATCACTTTTACTGTGGAGATCTTCCTGCAACGATATCTTTATGTGTAGATATTTTTTCTACGGTGATATCTTTATGTAGGATCCTTCTTTCTATTCATCATAGATAATAAGTGTTGGGTGGAGGATACAAAATGAACAAATATATAGCTAATACTTTGAAGGCTGCGCAAATTTATTCATTATGCTTTGTTCATTAATATCGATTTAAAGAATTAAGTATTCACTCATATCTGACACTTATTTTCTTGGGAGAATGTGTTTAAATCAGAAACCAAGGAGGTCATTGATAGATTGAATTCATAGATGAAGAACTGGTAGCTGGGGATACGGGATCCATAGATGCATAAGTTAATGCATTCATTGAATGCATGCTAGTTGGAGGATCATAGATCTTGTTAAAATTCTATTACTAATATTTACCATCTTGCTTACATAATCATAGAGTCATAATTAATAATTGAAAGATTCACTTATTAATGCTTCATTTACTATTATAATCATCCAAAAGCATTAGTCTTTCCATTTTAAATCGTTCTATAGTTTGAATTTAAATGCTTTAAAAAAATTTGATCCTTGCAAGATTTGTCTTTTTTATATTATAGGGAATTTTGTTTACACAAGGAAATTGCAACATTGAAGAATCAAAGACAACTTTTGAAGAAGATTTGAACTGAAGAAAGAGGGCATTGAAATTAAGACTTGAAAAAGAAATTTTTAATGCTTGTTGTTATAATCTAGGGCTTCCATTTTATGTTCTCGTTTTCTGTTTTAAGCTAACTCACTTATTTTTTGGGTTTAAAATTAACCATTGATTTGACATTTTCAAGTTGGTTAAAATTGAACCTTAGAAACACACTAGATTTTGATTTGGTCTAAAATTGAAGTAATCAACTTCACACTTGGATTTTGGTGCTTAAAACAAACTCACCATTGCTTTGGGGATTAAAATGAACTTGTGCTTTCATTATTCTGTAATCTTTTTCTCAATTCATGTCATTCGAATGTCTATTCACTTCTCTCATGCTTCACAACGATCTTGAGAATCAAACGCATCCTAGTGATATTCATTGCCTAAAACATTACCTACACACTTCAATTTGGGCATTTTAAAACTGAAAAAATCTTGTGAGTGTGAGTGGAGTACATCATGAGTGTTCTCTCTTTGTTTCTCAACAAAGATTGATCAAACTACAGATGTACTTTCTCACTTTTGTTTATCCATAGAAGGCCTGGCTGGTGGGAAAAAGTAATCACCCCAAGGAATGACCCAATCGGTAACACGTTAAATCCAAGTGACTTCCAACTGTTATACAAGTGTGGGTACTCAAGGAAAGTTCGAGTTTCACGAGGATCATTCCGACAAGAAGGGCAACAATGGTCTCTTGTCGCATGGATGTTCCCCCACGAACGAAATGCCCACATTAAAACCCCTTGTTTAGAAAGGCCAAAATCCTAATCTATTTGTTGGTGCAAGAATGGTCGTTCTGAAGCCACCCCACATTCTTATGGCTTTTAGTAGAGATGAGAAGTATTCTATGGGAGTTTCATGGGTACTGATGCTTGACTAACCTGAGAAGCGAGTGCACTATAAGGGGGAGCCTGTGTGGTCAAGCATCTAATCATCCGCTGAGAGTAAGTGTAGCTAGATTTATCCAAGTGGGAACGCAAAAAATATTGTCTTTTCATCCTAAGATTGTGCATATTCTTGAAATCAAAACACTTTACTTGGATCCAAAATGCTTGAAAACAAACATTCACGAAGTCTTCAAAATTTCAAACCCTTTGGTGGAGAAAAATACCTTTGAAAAATCCAAGTGCTCTTGCTTTCCCTAGGGATTTCATCCTTAGAGGTTTCTAAGTATTTGGATTTAATGATCATTTGTTTTCACTAAAGTCAACATTAGGAAACTTTTTCCTTAATTTCCTTGATTCTCCGCATAATGAAATTTGTGGGATGAGAAGAAGTTAGGACATTGGAAATCTAGTTTGAAAACTTAATCAATAATTGTTTGTGATAAAATGAAGTCAATAAGCAAAGCTAAGGAACAATTGAACCCCACACATGTGCTCTTCCAAATGATTTCCCAAAAGATCAAAATCTGAAAACCAAAGTTCAAAAGTCTTAGTCTTAAAGCTCATGAGGAGTGTCTTGAAAGACTTCTTGAAGTTAGAGAAAGTTTCATTTACAAATTTTACAATAAATCTTCAAGGAACAATCCTAACTTGTATGAATTTTATTGCCAACAAAATCCGAGTCTCTTTCAAAGGTTTGCATTTCTTACATAGCAAGTACCAAGCATGTTCTTCAATACCGAGGTCTTGTAGAAAGGAGTTCTATCTAGGTCTAGTCTAGGATCAAAGTCAACATTTTCATCCATCCCTCAAACATCAATCAAAATCATCTCACCGACAACTCTTGGAAATCTTGAAAACATCATTCATGCTAGAATTTTTGGCAAATCCAAATCATCTTGTCTAATTAGATATGTGTAGATGAATCCTTCTCCACATATTTAGTCAAATTATCAATCCTTGTGAACAAGTGTACCCTTTGATAACATCCAACATCTTAGGGTTTATAAGTTTATTATCCAAAATAAAAAATTCAAACCAAAATCATCTTGTTTGGCTAGGGGTGTCTTGATGAATCCTTCTTTACACGCTTAGTCAAATTATCATCCTGTCTACAAATCTAATCTAGGACAACATCCAAACTCTTAGATTTTATGAGTTCACTATCCAAATCAAAATCCAATCAAAGTCCCAAAGTCTAGTATCCCCTTCAAGATTTCTCAAAGAGTTCATTCATCTGCATCATCCATCTTTCATTTTTCTCATCACCATCCTTTTGATCCTTAAAGAAAACTTGGATTCTCTTCTTTGAGCCTAAAGTTTAGACCAATCTAAGGTGTTAGAGGTTTATCTCTTACATTCCTAAAAAATGATCCCTATTTTATGGTTCAAACTCGATCTCAATACAAGAAAAACATGGAGCAAAAGAAAGAAACATCCACTTCAAGTGATCTAAGTCAAATTGAAACAAAATTCAACCCTACGATGTCCATTGACCTCCCAATCAATCATCCTCCAATGTCTCAAAATCCTCAAGAGGAAGGTCAAGTAGAAGACATCACCAACAATATCTTAGGGATGACACAAGATGAAATCCTTGAGATGGTGCAAAATCCCAAAAATCATAGAATTGTTAATGCCATGATGTGGTTATACCCCTCCCAATACATGCTTGAATTGGAAAAAGAAGGAGCTAAAATCCCTTCCGACTATGATGTAAGCACCATTGTGGAGATACCTCTTGGGATCATTCCTCCAATCCCACCCATACCTCCATATCAGAGCATCACTCAAAGCATCCTACAAATCACATCATCCATTGCTCCAACTCTGCCAATCATTAACAAGGGAAGCTCATTGCTTCATGCACTTCAAGCACATCCCCTTGTGAATAACCAAGATTTGGATGCAAACACCATATTGGGAAAATCCATCCCAGTAAATCCATTAAACCCATACACCCATACATTTTGCTTGCATTTCATTCTCTTACCCATTCATCCTCTTTTCATGCAATGCTAGTTTATCCTCTTGACATGCAAACCTCTCTCCCCATGCCCTCACAAGGAGAAGGTGATTTTTTTGGAGCAGGGGGAGTCTTTGATCCCTCATCATCATCTCTTCAAGAGAATGCACCTCCGATCTTTCCACCATTTCCACCTCTACCATTTACATCCACATCACCTCTTGGGACAGGTCATCCCCCTTTACCCATCATCAATCAGCAAAATCCAAGAAACCCCCCATCATAAATCAAAGCATCATACTGAATATGACTGTCTTGCCATCGATATTGCAACAACAGGTGGAAACCATCCAAGCAACCCCCACCATCAACACATCGACTATCCCCAAGTATCAAAAAACATGGTCTCCTAAGGACCAAGCATCTCAATTATGTCATCCACCACTCAAACCCCAATAATCAATACGATGGTTCCTCTCATCACAATAGTCAACACTATTCCTAATCCATCACCACCACCACCACCAAAAACCAACATGGAAAACTCATTTAGCATCACGTTTCAAGTAGTTCAACAAGCTGCCTATCAAAAGGCACTTCAACAAATCCAAAATCAACTAGTTGCTCATCAAGCGTAAGCGCAATTAGTGGCACAACAAGCACAATAGGTGCAACAAGCGGCCCAAGCCCAATCTTTACTACAAAAAGAGTAATTCACCCAAGCTATGCAAGAAGATCAAGCTACACAAGCCGCACAGGCTGCTCAAGTTGTACAAGCAGCCCAACAAGCACATGCTCAAGCTCAAGCCCAATATCAAGCTCAACAAGTGCAAGAACAAGCTCAATACCAAGCATAATTGCAAGTTGTCCAGCAACAAGCATATCAACAAGCCCTGCAAGAGTATCAAGCATAACAACTAGAGGCTCAACAACAATCCCAACAATAAGCTTTATTGGCACAACAACAACGTGACCAACAACAAGCATTGTTGGATCAGCAACAAATGCAAGCATTAATCGCACAACAAATCTTGCAAAAAAATCCAACCAATGCTCCGCCTGTCAATCAAACACCTCCACCCCCTCAAAACATGTTCACTCCACCTCTTGATCCATAGGATGATGTGATAGAACAAATCAAGTTGCTCTCGCAGCAAGTTCTCGATCTTTAATCAGGAAAAACAACAAGGACACCGAAAAATCTGTGTCCCTATCCATTTAGTAGGAGCCTTGCAATGATACCATTCCCAAAGGGATTCAAAATCACCAAATTTGACAAATATCATGGGTTGGGAAACCCTAAAGATCACATCAGGGAATTCCAAATACATTGCATGGAAGTCACATACAATGATACATATCTGATGCGGTTGTTTCCTTGGAGCCTAGCTGGTCCCGCCATGGAGTGGTTCTCTCATCTGCCTATAGACATCATAACATTCCAAGAAATTGTAGATGTATTCCTCCAGAATTATGCATTCAACATTGGCACAGATGTTAGTCTAGAGGAATTATCGATGCTCAAATAGGGAAAGGGGGAATAATTTGCCTCCTTCCTCCAAGGCCAATCGGAGCAAGTGGGCCATGCCAGAGGAGCAACAAATTTGCACTATCATTGCCAATCTAGATAAGACCTTGGAATTTTATCTAAAGATGCAGAGCATCACCACATATGACCAATTGATCCCCAAGGCGCTCAACATCGAAAGGTCCCTTATTGCACAAGGAGGAACACCTACATATCTTGAACATCAAGATAGTCACCCATCCACTAGCTATAATGAGTAACCTCGCACATGGGTGAAAAATAGTAATGTCACCAATGATGGAGTGGTCAATGCCAAGGTTTTCAACAATGCTCCAAAGCAAAATGCCCAAACATATCATCAACCACAAAAAAAAATCACAATAAAACGCAAGCCAATGTGGTAACCCAACAACCACCCCACAATAAAGTCAACAACCTCAACAATCAAGGAGGACCACCTCCATGAAATAGGTATTCCCCCAAGAGGAAATTCACATCCCTTGGGGGATCATTCGAATCCATCATGAAGAAGTTGGTCAATGAGAACCTCATTAAAATCCCCACTTATGATAATTACCAAGAGCCTCAAGTGAAACCACCCTAGTACAATGAAAATTTCCTTTGTGATTATCATAAGCTCAAGGGGCATACAAAAACAAACTACATGAAACTGAAAAATGTCATCCAAGACCTCATTGATGACAAGATCATGAATGTTGAGCAACTAGCTAGAAATTGAGATCTGAAAATCTACACAAATCTGATGCCCAATCACAACCAAGGAAACAACAAAGTGAAGAAAAAATATGGCAATGTGAGCCATGTGTACGAAGGAGTTGTCGCATGCCTTGATGAAATGGTCACTGTTGTTAGCAAAAAGGGAGCCAAAGCTGATTGTGGAGTCACCACACGTGGCGGAAAGGTCACCATTATCGGGTCATCACAACCACCTAGGGCATCCACCTCAAATCAAAAATCCATTCCTAATGGCTATAGTGTCCTAGACCAATTAAAAAGAACCCCTGCTCAGATCTCCATCATGGAGTTACTGAAGATTTCAGCCCCCCATAAGGAAATCATTAAGGAAGCATTGGCTTAATCTACTATCTCCACCAATCTTGATATGGAACAATTCCAAGCTATGGTCAGAAACATCACCACACTAAATCTCCTCACATTTTCCGATCAAGACTTCCCCACCCAGCCATCTCACAACCGTGCACTCCACCTTGAAGTCCTGGTTCATAAAAATTAGGTCAAAAGGGTCTTGGTGGATGGGAGTGCAGGCCTCAATATTTTTTCACTTAAGCTTATAAAGAATTTGGGAATCTCTGAAGATTCTATTGAAAAAGGAAAGGGTATCGCAATCAGGGCTTATGACAATCAAAAAAGAGTGTCTCAGGGCACTATTCAACTCCCTATACAAGTAGGACCAGTTGTTATGGAAACCACCTATCAAGTTCTTGACCTTGATCTACCATATAACATCCTCCTGGGGCATCCATGGATCCATGGGATGAAAGAAGTTGCATCGAATTTCCACCAATGCGTCAAGTTTTCATACCAAAACCAAGAGGTCACAATTTATGGTGATCCTGAACCCTTCGCCTACTGCAAGAGCTTGGAAGCAAAGTAATATAAAGTTTCCCAAGTTTCAAAGATTGATGAAGGCCCCTCAGCTCCATATATAGATCCATCCAACATAGCCTCCACTTCTAGGACAAAGGCACCCACCATCCCTGACATATCTGATGTCAATCTTATAATCCAAGACAATGGGTGTGGGGAATAAAAAATGAAGAAGGGAACCTTTTTGGTCAGGGAGTTACCTCAATCCCCTAGATACCATGGATAGCCACAACCTGCTAATACAATAGCTCAAACCTTCAGAGCAGATCCCTCCCGATTTAGAAGTTGGGGTAATCTAGGCCGAGAAGTGGTGGATGAGAGAGATGTATCTAGTCTCCTCTATCAAGATGAGAGACCTATACCAGCCCTTCCTATGGATGATGCAAACAAAGGACTTCAATTAACGTTGGGCATGGGCTATAACAGGAATGGAAGTCTTGGAAAGAACAACAATGGTCGATTGGAACCTATCATTGTTGAAAAATACATGAAAAATTTTGGCCTTGGGTGTACCCCTCCAAGTGTAACCATATGTGGTAGAAGTCCCCCGATTAAAGCAGTCAAGACTCCCCCTCAGCTATCGGTAGCCACCCTCTAGTTACCCGTGTCCACAGGTCGAGTCATAGATAACTTTACCTTTGACATAACCGATATGTGTAGTAGTAGTGACGACGAGGATACCATAATTGGCTTACCCATTCTTTTTGAAGACTCCTCCCTACTCATGATTAGCACCCTATCTTTTGAGTCAGACCACCAAACCCACGAAATAAACCTGGTCTACCCCCAACTCATCGCTTATGACCAACGAGGACCACCGATTCTAGACATGTTCCAAAATGATGAGGTGCTCTCAGAATTCATGGGATTACGAGACTCAGTACCATGTGGGGATCATAAAGTTGGGTTCAAAATTGTACTAGACACACATGCCTATTACGGGGAAATGATTGAGTCCTTCAGTCACAAAAGTAAGAAATTGAGAATAATCTCAAAGTATTTGAGTGAAAACCACACTGTGGCACTCTCTAACCCAAAAATAGTAAAACTAAAGGATGCATCCAATGGTGAAAACCTCTCTGAGGCACCGGAGGATGAAGGATTGAATCTTCCCCTTAGTGCCATCCATCAGGAAAACTGAACAGTTCTAGCATAATAGTGTAATCAATCAATCTGGGAACAAAAGCAATGGCACACATCACGTTCTACACTAAGTCACTTCTCACAGAAGAACAAGAGCTCCTAGTTGCGTTCCTAAAAGAAAGAAAGGTAAACTTTGCATGGACTTATGCTGACATGCTTGGGCTTGATCCAAAGGTGGTAGTTCATCCTTTAGCTATATATCCTAAAGCAAAACTTGCCGGGAAAAAGCTCAGAAAGATGCATCCCCAAATAGCCTTATTAGTCAAAATGGAACTGCAGAAGCTCCTAGATGCCAGATTCATACAACCAATTGATTATCCAGAATGGGTGTCAAATCTTGAACCTATTTCAAAGCCAAATGTGGGCATCCGCATCTGCATAGACTTCAGAGACATAAACAAAGCGTGTCCTAAGGATGACTTCCCACTTCCCAACATCGATATGATCATGGATATGATAGTCTGACATGAGATTCTATCACTAATAGATGGGTTCTCAGGATATAATCAGATCATGATAGCTAAAGAAGACCAACATGAGACAACATTCACTTGTCCATGGGGAACCTATTGCTGGAACATGATGCCATTTGGGTTGAAGAATGTAGGAGCAACCTACTAGAGGGCTATGACACTTATCTTTCATGACATGATTCATAAAATGGTGGAAGATTATGTGGATGATATATTGGCTAAATCAAGGAAAAGATAGGACCACATATTAGCTCTGAGCTCCATTTTTGACAGGTTGGAAAAGTACAAGGTCTGACTCAACCCAAAGAAGTGCATCTTTGGAGTGCAATCAGGCAAGCTCCTAGGGTATATCATGTCAATGAGAGGAATCGAGGTAGATCCCGCTAAGGTCAATTCAATCCTCGAAATGGAAGCACCTAGGATGTTGAAGCAGCTAAGAGGCCTACAAGGAAGACTCTAGTCTATCTGTCGATTCATAACATAGCTGGTAGACAAACATATCCCATATTCTCATCTACTCCACAAGGGTGTAGCATACAAATGGGATGAGAAATACGACCAGGCATTCAACAAAATCAAGGAATACCTACTCACACTACCCGTTCTAATGCCACCAATTCCAGGAAAACCATTAATCTTATACATATCAGCAATAATGGCAGCCCTCGGTGCTCTCTTAGCATAGTATGATGAAAACATAAGGGAAAGGGCTATCTATTACATCAGCAGGACCATGGTAAGACATGAGCTAAATTACACACCTATTGAGAAAGCTTGTCTAGCAGTTGTGTTTACAGCTCAGAAGTTCAGATATTACATGTTGGTGCATCAGATCAAGCTAATCGCAAAAATAGATCCGCTCAAATACCTACTTTCCAAAGCAACTCTCACAGGATAGACGACTAAGTTGGTTATGATCCTAACAGAGCATGACATTGAATATGTAGAGCACAAGGCCATCAAAGGACAAGCAATTGCAGACCAACTGGCAGAAGCACCGATGTATGTTGATAATTCATTGGTATCAGAGTTCCCTGATGAATCCATCTTCAACATAAATGTAGTAGACCACTGGAAAATGTACTTTGATGGATCTCACACACAACATGGGTCAAGCACTGGAATCTTATTCATAATGCCACAAGGTGATTGCATACCCAAATCTTATAAGTTGTCTTGTGCCTACACAAACAACATCATTGAATATGAGGCTCTCGTTATACGATTAAGAATTGCTACACAATGGTGGACCATGGCACTCAAGGTCTATGGGGATTCATAGCTTATCATGAATCAAGTCAATGGCGAATACCAAACAAAGGATGAAAAACTGACTCCATACAAGAAATTTGTGGAAGGTCTCAAGGAGTCCTTTATTTATATTACATTTAAACAGTTGCCCAAAGAAAACAACAGAGCAACAGATGCAATGGCTACAATTGGATCACTCTAGGAAATCCCGCACAATGTCCCAAAATAGGAATTCCTCGTAGAGCAACTTCTTGTACCAACATTTGAGGTACCATAATTTGAACTCGTGTGCAAAATAATTGGTCCCGATGATCCCTAGTACCATCAAATCTACACCTACTTGAGAATAGGAGACCTTCCAACTGAAATAACCTCGAACCTCAAAAGATATTTTGTCAAAAATTCTTCACGTTTTGTGATCCTAGGAGAAACCCTCTACTGTAGGAGCATCGAAGGGACCCTATTACATTGCATAAATACTGAGGAAGCCCTGACTGCTTTAACCAAGGTACATAATGGCATTTGTGGTTCACACTTGAGCAATATGACTTTGGCCAAGAAACTACTAAGGACAGGGTATTATTGGCCCACAATAGAAAGAGAAGCACATGACTATGTTAGGAAGTGTTTGCAGTGTCAACAACATGGAGTCCTCATCCATGCACCAGCTCAGGAGCTCCACCCCATTATCACACCTTGACCCTTTTCACAGTGGGGGCTTGATCTCATCGGTAAAATCACCCCCACCTCATCCTATGGCCATAAGTTCATCATTACCTCCATAGAGTATTTCACAAAGTGGGTCGAAGCCATTCCCATGACCTACATAATTGGAAAGCAGATATCTAAGCTCATACTGAATTACCTTATTTGTCGATATGGTGTCCCTTAAGCCATTATCTCAAATAATGGGATACCTTTCAAAAATCAAGATGTCCATGACCTTTGCCAAAAATTCAACATCCAACATCTCTTTTTCACTCTATATTACCCCCAAGACAATGGCCAAGCAGAAGCCACCAATAAAACCATCTTGAAAATCCTTAAGAAAATAGTCAATGATGTTGGTCATGACTGAATTCTATAGTTAAATCCTGCCTTATGGGATTATCGCACAAACATCTGCACACCAACAAGTGCCACCCCTTTCTCCCTAGTCTATCGATCAGAAGCCATCCTCCCCATTGAAATCGAGCTCCTTCCCCTGAGGATATCACTACAAAATCTCATTACAGATGAAGAATCTCGGGTCTCACTGCTAAATGAGCTAGAACTACTAGATGAGCAACGCAAGGATGCCCTAAATCACTTGCAATTCTATCAGAATCACCTCAAATGTAGCTACGACAAGAAAATCAGGAGGCGTACCTTCCAAGTCAACGAGCTAGTACTAAAAGAGAATCAAAAAAACATGCCAAATCCAAATAGCAAACAAAAATTTGAGCCCTATTGGTTGGGACACTTCATAATCACAACAAACTACAATTCAGGGGCATATCAACTATCAACGCCCAAAGGCGAACATCTACAAGAGCCCTTGAACAACTCTCATCTCAAAAAAAATTACGCCTGATCTTTTAGGGGGAAAACCAAAAATACAAAAAAATCCAAAAAAATCAGAAAAAGGGTTAAAAATAGTAAAGAAAAAAATCGTCCTCTAGTAAAACCACTTCAGTGGCACTTTGGGCAAGTACCTTGGTGAAAACCTGGCAAATAGGCACCTAGTATGAATAAATAACTCTCCATCCACTAGGATTTTCATGGCTTATTCCGCACACTCACATATCCATTACATTCCATTTATCCTTCCACCATTTGTTCGCGTTCATACCATAGCTTGATCTTATGTTTGTATCATGATCCACCCTAGTACTATTTGGCATATTCCTAAGGTCAGTTTGTCCTGCATATATCAAAGTATTCTATCACATCACACTGGGGGCATGTTCCTGTACCTACATCGGGTTCGTGTACATTCTTGTGATCTTTCTTAAAATCAAAAATCCAAAAACATTCAAAAAATCCCTCAAAAAATCTAAAAGCATTTGAATCATAACAAAATCCAAAACATTCAAAATCCAAAAAGTCAAAAAAATAGAGTCATCTTGTTGAACTACAAGCTTGAACGTAGGCAAGGTTGATCTTTGATCATACCCCAAGACACCCTAGGTTAGTCCTTTAGGAGTCCATCATAATAAGTTGGCAAGTCATCATTTGTTTATATCTTCATCTTGTAAATTGGTCAGGTCGTCAGTCAAACTACGTGGTCTCTGCGTGTATAACGTAGGCAAGGATAATTGTTGATCAACTCCCTAGACCCCCAGGATAGGTTTTTAGGTTAGTCTCTTGGCCATAAATCTCAAAAAACCCAAAAAAATTGAAAAACCCGAAAATCAAAATAGCCTCAAAACATTTCAAAATACCAAAAACATCCAAATATTTGAAAAAACCCAAAATGGTGCATCTGTCTCATCTCGCTTTCACCCACAATAATCATCTGCTCATAATAAATCATCGTTGCTTTCATCCCTTGGTAAAACAATCAGAAGCAAACTTAGCAAGTTCAAAAGTGAAAGCTTAATCATCAAAGTCTCAAGTCTAGGTCAGTAAGTAAACAAGTTGGTCCACTCTTGGTATCAATAGCTTATCATCCAGTCAATCCAAAATCACCTAATCACAACATGTCCTAGGATGCACCCTTCCTACAATGGACATCAACATCAGGCATCATCATAGTTTAGTCTTGGCTAGTGGTATGAAGAACATTAACTTGTATGTTTACTTTATCTTTGTCTTTTTGACTTATCTTATTTTGCACTCATTCCAATGACCTCTCAATGATGCCTAATCAAAATGGTTTAGAGAGAAAGGAATGGAAAAATGATCATTATCTTTTTATCTACTGTTCTTGTTGGATGTTCTTGTAATATAACTTGGTTATGCATGCTTTGTTTGGTTTGTAGGGAAGGTGTTTTAGATGTCTTTATGACCACATAGGAAGGCTTTCTTTCTATGTTTTGGTTTGAGATGTTTAGAATATCTGAACTGCATTCTGAATAAGGTTTCGTATGTCAGGTGTGAACAAGATTACTCCTAGCTGATTATCGAGTCAAAGTCCATCACACTAGGTACAACACCATCCTGGTTCTTTATACCTTGATGCATTGTACGTATGTGTGTTATCAAACATAATGAAAATTATGCTCTTTACTTCTCCCATCCTTGGATAAGAAACACATCATCACCATTCATCATCATATCTAATAAAGCCTCAATGACTCATAGACTTGTTGGACTTCTACATTGTCTCAATATTCAAAGGTTGGTCCCTCTCATTCTTCTATCCTTTTTCACGCTAACATAATATCATTTCATCAATACATCCATCCTACATTAATAAAACATCTACACTCTCATCCTGCATATTCATACATCTCATCATAATAGGAAACACCATCCATCTTGCATACATTACATCATCATTTGAGTTGTTTGGGATAATATAGATTTGTTGTTCTAAGCATCTTAAAAACATCTCATTTTCATCATCATTATCATATAGATCTCTTAGTCTAAGCATCCATACATCCATCTTGAACCTCTTTGCCGTGAGATCGACCCTCAAATTGAACATTTCGCTCAATCTCTCGAGGGGGCAATGTACCAATGTACATCTTTCCATTGGGGCATCCAAAAAAAATCACAATTTATTTTAATTTTGATCTTCGTGGCATCATTCTTTGAATCAATGCAACAAGTACATTGCTTAAAAGAGGGGAAAGATGTAGAGACACAAAATAAGCAACATCATGCATCTAAATCCCCCTCTAATTAACATCCAATTCCTCTATTAATCAAATAAAGCATTTATTGATTAACTCGCTAATATTCATCATACTTGATTAAATAAATCAAATTATGTAATTAAGTCCTAAAGGTCCTCCCATCCGATTTAATAAATCAAATTGATTAAATCAAATGTCAAAACCCCTAAAATCCTCCAAATTAATTAATCTAAATTAATTAACCTCTAATCATAATTACTCTCCTCTAGGTTTTGACTGAACCTGGGTCAAACCTAAACTCTTGACTAACCCACCCACTTGCACATGAAATTTATTTTAATTCATTATCTAATTATCTCTATTTTCCCTCACAAGGCATATTCTCAAGGAATATTCCCTCATTAACTCCATTTGTTGACTTTCTTGTCCAAACAAATTCCCCCCCAAAATCTCTCAACCATATGCATTTAAAGCTATTTTTCAAATTTCAAACCCACCTAACTTCATTTACTTGCACAATCTCCAAAATGTGCTCATTCCTCCTCCAATAGCATGTGGACAAGTGGCCTTCTCTCATTGGTTGGTCTTTTGTCCCACAGTCATCCAAATCCTTCAATCTCCAAATCTTGAATCTATAAATTCATAGCACTTCTACTTCATTTTCATCCATAGTTTAAGCATTTGCACTATAGGCATTTTGAGTTCATATTGCATTCTCATCCTCTTGCATCTTTTATTGATCATCATCTTGAAGCTTATCAAGGATTGGGAAAGGGATCCTTTTCATATCAAAGGTTCACCAATCCACTATGGGATAGGTATGCACTATGCTTCTTTTCATGCTTTCATTTGGTTTATTTGATCTTGTGATTGTTTTGATTGCATTATGAAGCATGTTGTAGTATTTCATAGGGATGTTAATGTTTGTTTGGCTTTGAAATACTAACTATGCTAGAATGTGTGGGATAGTTTAAGCTTTTGAAAATTTAGCATCCACAGCTTGCAAATCAACAAGAACCTAACAAAGTCTTACAAGTGTGTTGTGAAGTGTTGTAACACATTTCCTCACTTTTCTAGGAATTTTCTACATTAACTCACCTAAATAACCCTTTTCCAAGCCTTAGTCTAAAGTTTTGTAAGGCGTTGTAATTGACCCTTGCACTTTTCTAGGCTTGTCATCTTCAATTCAACCCTTTATCATGATAAAATGGCCCCTTAATGTAATTTTAGGCCCGACCTAAGTGTGTTTCAGGAGACAAGGCCATTAATAATCACTTAATTCTCGACCACCACTTGAATTTGTCCAAGTGGACTAGGTCGCCACCTTGGGCGACCTAGTCCCTTCTGGAATAAAATTCAAAATTCAAATAAAATTCTAACAGGAATGTACCTCCAAAACCCTAAGTTTAGCCTATCATGTGTTATTTTTGGTAAATTAGGGCATAGCATGTATAAATAAGGGTTTTCATCCTCATTTCAGCCCCCCTAACCATTGGGAATAGGATGTCATTTAATTGCAATCCTAAACATATTTCATGTATCTCCTAATTCCTTGGAAAGTGTTCCCCAACAATAGGATTAGAAAGAGATTAAATTTGAATGAAATGCACATGTAAATTGGCATTTTTAATTATTCCTAAATAATAGGAACATGTGTGGATTCACTAGGAGAGCTTCTACAAAATAGAATCACATGGGTGCACACATGAGAGGTGGGACACACCTTGTTTCAGTTAACAATTTGATGGATAGATAACTCTATGTAATGCATGTCTTGTTCCTACAAAATAGGGATTGATAATTATAATGTATGTGGAGTGACACTATCAATTTTGTTTTAGTTTAATTTAGTTTAGTTTAGTTTAGTTTAGTTCAGTTCAGTTATCTTCAGTTGCATGTTAGTTATTTTGAGTTGCATGTAGTTGACTTCAGTTGACTTGAGTTGCATGGCTAATGAATTTAGTTGCATGTCAAATAACATGTTGATACTTTCAGTTAACGAAGGGTGATCATTCATGCATGATGTTTGCATGAAAGGTGGAGAGATATGTTTCAATTTACAAAGATTGACTTGGACCCACCTTGGGCGCCCAAGTTGGCATCTTGGAGTTAACACTTTTGCATGATAAGATGTTTTATAAGGTTGAGTTAAGTGGGCCTATTCTTGGGTGCCAACTTTGAGGATAAGCTTACAAGATATCTTCAAAACCAACGTTGAGTTATGACTTCAGTTTGGGACACCCAAATGGATGGACTTGTTTTGGCATTGTTCCTCACGCTAGAACTCTACTTGCAAAGAATAAGCGTGGGTTTTGTGAGATAAACATTGTGCTTTGTAATTGTAAACTTTTTGGAGTTTACAAGGCTCATTATTGTCTATTTAACTCAAGCAAGTTAAAGAGATTTTGATCAAATTTTGTTGTAGGTTGTGAAAAAGAATTGTAATTATTGTAATTTTATTCAGAGATTAAATAATACATTGATTTTTGGTGGAGTTTTTTCCCAAAAGGGTTTCTCCATGGTATATGATGTGTAACTTCTATCTTCTAGTCTTATTCTTCTACAACCTTCTTTCTACTTCTACAAATGGTAAAATTAATTAATCATATTAATCACCCACAAAGAAATTGTGACAAAAAATACTTAATTAATCTACAGTCACATAGGAATTACAAGTTTTAAGCTACAAAATTTGCCTTCAATTTTCAACACTAACATCATTTTCATCTTCACAAGCACTCAATCTTATTAAGCAAGCAACGAGCATTCAAGCTCTAAGCACTTCAAGTAACCTCCATTGGAGCTAGTTATTGCACATCTTCATACTTATTCAAAAAGGGATTGGTTGTATGCAGATTATCCAAAGGTTAAAGTGTTGAAAAGGGTGTCATCATTCCATCTACTTCATTCCAAGTCATCAAACCCTAGGAAGAGCTAAAAGACAACTTGCAGGTCATTTTCTAAATATTCAGACATGGGTCTCTATCAGGACAGAAGTGCAAGTGGGCATCTCCTATTTCCAACCTCGAAACTCCCAAAAAAATCTAGGAGGACTAGGTCTCCATCATTGGCAACTTTGTCCCTGTACTAGAACTAAAAAGTGGTTTTTGTGTTTATGGATACCATTTTACTAGAAACCCGTTCCAGAAAAGTTTCTCAGGAAGTTGACTAGGCTGCCCATTCTGGCATAAGTGTCCATGTGAAGATTTCTAGTAGATTCTAGAACACTCCAGAGCTCCTCTTCTTCAGCCTTCAGTTCCCGGGTGCACCATTCCTATATCTTCTAGTTTCTTTCCATTTTGTATGCATTTAGGTCATTTAGTTTACTTTGCATATAGTTTACATTTTATTTAGTTTATATTTCATAGTTAGTTTACTTTCATCACATTAGAACACTTAAACACACTCAATCACACACAACATAACCCCCAATCCTTTGAATGAACTCACCAAAATCATATCATTAGTGGGAAAGAGAGCCATTCTTCCAAACCAACCTCCTAAGTGAAAAACCCTAGGGGCCTAATTGGGAAATCCTCTTTCCCTAAAAGCATATATTTTTGGTGGTTCATTTGGGTGAACCCATCCTTATAACACTTGCTTTCACTTCTGATTTTTGCATTTGCATCCTAGAGAAAGAGCTTGCATTACATTAGGGTTTTGCATTGCTTACATTCTAAGGTTCTTAAAAGTGCATTAGTGAAAAGTTCATGTTAGCTTGCACTTTGCATTGCATTTTCATTTTGTACCTACACTAGACACACATAAAAATCATAAAATGCATTCAAAACTTCTTAAAACTGTCAAAAAAACCACTTGTATACACCTAAAATTGGGTTGGAGAATCTGATTAATTAAATATAAATTATTTGATTAATTATCCTAAATTCCTCTACTATTGAATAAATAGAAATATTTATTTATATAGTTCATGTTCACATTCACATCTAAATTCATACAATTCTTCTATTATCTCATCTTAATTAAATAAAAAAAATTAAATACTTTGTTTGATTTAATTATCATTTCCCTATTTTATTCTATCACATCAAATCTTAAATTAATTAAATAAAGATTAAACACTTTATTGATTAATTACCATTTTCTTCTATTTTAATTTAATAAAAAAATTCTATAGTTTGTTTTATTAAATTATTTATCCATCTTTTGCTAATTTAAATATATCAAAAATATTTAAATAAAGGCATAAAGAACATTCCTCTATATTCCCTCAAAAATCAAATTAGATATCCTATGTCTAATTTATGTCAAAATATGTCAAAATTAATGCTTTGAAACTTTACGGGAAGATTTGGAGACAAATTGGAGACAAATTGCAAACTCATCTCTCAATCCTCTGCCATCAATCCTTCCTCTTCTTTTGCCTGGTGTTTTCATGGGTAGAGACAATCCCCAAAATCTTCTCCATCTCCTTCATCTCTCACCATTCAATCCTCCAGATTGAATCCAAGCCTCTCTTTTCCATCCCTGTGCATTTCTTCTCCCGGGAAATCTATAAATAAAGCTTCATTCAACCAAGAAAAGGATCCAGATTATTTAAGTTATGCACTTACTCTGCAGGAATTCAAGCATCAAGAATCCAGTATTCAAGCATCCAACATTCTAGAATCATAATCGTGGCTGCCTCCTATAGCTTCACCCATCAATTTTATGTCAATCCATGCCATATTAGCTTCTTTTGTCATTTAGTATTATCATTTAGCTTCACATCATTGCATCAACATCATTCCATTCTTTAGATTGTCATTTTAACAGTTATAGTGTTATTTAAATCTGAGAGCACAATAGCTTAATAAATCTTTGAAGATAGGAGACAATGAGACACTTTTAGAAGATTATTAGCTTAATATTTGATACAATGTTTTATTAAGAAGATTTTTATTGTTTTCTACTTATTCACACTTACAATTTGGTGCCCACCATGGGGCATTAACCCCATATTTTTATCAATTTTTCTGAAAATTGTCGCACAGGTTCCCAGCATGTTCTGTTTCAGCGCTTCTGTCAAAAACTATAGCGCTTTTGTCACAAACTATAGCACATCCATGGAAAACTATGGCACTTTCGTGCTCTATTTCGGCACTTTCGTGATACTATAGCGCATCTATTATAAGTTTTAGCACTTCTACTATAGCACTTCCATGAACTGTTTCAGCGCTTTCACTTTTAGTGCATCAATTAAAAACTATAGCTCTTTTGTTGACTGTTTTAGCGCTTCTATAATTTTGATATGGATCTGACATGACCATGGCCAGAATTTCATTTTGATACAGTTAGACTAAAATGAACCAATCCTAGGATAATCATTTGGTATAATAATTTATCAATCCTAGGGTAACCATTTCTGGTTTAAAATTTATCAATCCTAGGGTAGCCATCACACTTTTGCAATATCAGTTAAAAAGGACACCATGATTTTTGTGAAGCAAAATCTTCACATAGATTAGGAAAATTTGTCTTTTGGGCTTAAAACGAATCATTTATCTGTTGTGCTTGTGTGATGGATAGGATTAAGCTCTCCCCTTAACTGGGTGATCAAAGTTCCAGACTCATCCTTTATTTTCATGCAAATTTATGCTTTTGTTAAAACCTTTAGAAGTCCTGTCATAGTGGGAAAAAGTACTCATCCTATGGGAACGACCTAAGTGGGAATGCCTAAAGCCAAGGATTCCAACCCACTCTAATCAAAATGCAAGTTGTTGATGAAAGTCCAACTTGACGGTAGTATGCAAGATAACCATCCCCAAAATATTTGTTCTAAAGATTGGGAGGTCTCCTGAGGGAGTTTATAAATTTATGCGTTGCATAGAAGCCCTATCTATGAACCATAGTGTAGTATCTAGCCGAGTCAGTAACTAGACATTGTAATACTCACAGTGCAAGGGGAGGGAAGAATCTGCCCCCAAGAAACTCACCATATAATTTCCAAGGACTATTTACTCAGAGGACGAGAAATCCAACTCTGAGTACGCACCTGGAAACGACAAAAACACGGGCGCCCTCTAGGGGGTGACATGGCTGTGTGAGTCAATGCAATTTCAAGATGTGGGTTGTTGAGTATAATGATGACCTATTTTGACCTTAAGAGTGAATCTGTCTGAATTGTATCTTTGTCAAAACAAACCTATGAAAATCAATCAGGACCATTCATGGTTCTTGAATATACACTATTTGTTTAGATTAAAACAATTAATCTACAATTTGCTCGCTGTGTTTTCAGAATCATTAAAAATCAGATAAAAGATCATCCAAAAAATAGCAAATCAAATTAGGTCAAAAAACATTCATGATTCAAAAGTGGAAATCAACCAAGTTTGTCAAGAAAGCCATCAAAGTCAACAAACCTAAGAGGCCACTCAGTTACCGGGATAATTTAAGAAGAAGGCGTTTCTTATATCAAAGTTGAAAGATCTTGTTACAACACAGAACCTTCATTCATAGGTATCACGACTTTGCTAGAGGCCATACTGTTGATTACATAGTAGAACCACTTTATTCACGAGCTTTCTTCCAAAGGAGAGCCCTCACATAATATCACAACCATAGTCAACGCATACGTCAGTCCTACATCCCACAACCCATGATAGAATACGCCACAAGGCCAAGTCAAATTTTACAATAAGGAGTCTTAAACAATCAACCCTCTACTTTAGCGCTCTGGAAATCTATTTCAGCACTTCAGGACTCTATTTTAGTGCTTTCATAAAATAGTTCTTCCAAATACTGTTTTAGCGCTTACGATCAATATTTTAACGCTTCCATCAAATAGTGCTTCCATCATTTGTTTCAGCACTTCCGAGCACTATTATAGAACTTCCACAAAATAGTACTTCTGAGCACTATTTTAGCGCATCCATAAAGATAATGCTTCCATCATCTATTTCAGCGCTTTTGAACTCTATTCTAGCACTTCTAGGACCTATTTTAGCGTTCCTAAACTCTGTTTTAGCGCTTTTAAAAACAAAGAGTTGCAGATCATATCAGTCAGTTTGTCTGTCATCAAAACACGGATTTTTATCAAAAAAAAAGTATCTTTTTATCAGAATCACTGTCTAGAAACCAAAATCAGATAGGTTCATACAATTTTCCAGTCTTTTCAACTGAAATGCAGATATTGCAAGTCATAAAGTGTCAAATCAAAAAAAAATCTCAATTATTACACTAAAGTTTCATCATCGGGATATTATCATCCTATTATCACGAAACAAGGCATAGTAATCAAATTTTTAATCTAGTCTTATAAATAAGATATATCATCTTATTCGACTTTGTTAAAAATTCACTTGACATTTTCCAATGTAGAAGATCAAAGTTTGGAAGAAAGAACAAAACACTTGTATGCCAATCTTCACTAGGTTACAAAAATAGAGGCTCTTAGAAAAGGAACTTGAAACATCAAATACAATGGCAGAAGAAAATCCCTGGAATAGTCTACATCAAAGTGACAAAAATGAAATAACTCTAGAAGACATACAAACAGCCCAACAGGATCCAAAATTCCATAAATTCATGGAAAATATATTAGAGCAGGACATGGAGAAATACCTCTTAATGTTGGTTGAATTGGGTGCTAAGCTTCCCAAAAACTTTGACGTAAATCACCTAAGAGAAGCAACTAGAACAAGCGAAACCGAAATACCATAACACACACAAGCTATAGATCCAGTTGTTGCCTTAACATCCCAAATGTAGATCTTACAACAACAAATACAAGACATGACAAAAGGAAACACCAAAAGATATGCAGTACAGGACATTTGTCCTTATCCTTTCGACTCAACGTTTGACATGATACCTTTTCCTCGACACTGTGAATTCCCCAAGTATGACAAATACAATGGAAAGACAGATCTGATTGATCATATCTGTGAATTCAAAAACCATGAGCCTAGAGTTTTCTCAAGAGGAAACTTACCTAATGAGATTATTTCCAAGAAGCTTGGGAGGTTCATGTATGGAATGGTTTTCAAAATTACAACCAAGAATCAGGACTTTTGAAGAACTTGTCACCAGGTTCATCTCCTAGTATTCTTTTAACATCCAACACAATGTCACAATAAAGGATCTATATAACTTGAAACAAAACAAAGGGGAGACATTCTTGTCCTTTTTGCAAAGATGGCGATGACTATTCGCTAGATATCCTCGCTCCATTCCCGAGGAAGAGAAAATGGAATTGTTCACTGACAATTTGATGGAGGAGACGAGTTACAAACTTGAATTGCAATGTCCTCCTATGTTCGAAAAGGTGATAGAAAATGGCCTCAAGATTGAAGAAGCAATAATCAAAAGAGGGGTTATTTAAACATTACAATGACAAATCAAACTCCTCAAATCAATACCCCAATAGTGATAAACCAAAATTTTGGAAAAAGAACCGAAATACAACTACCAATGAAACAAAAAGTGATTTACAAAATACCAAACTAGTTTTTAACTTGACAGCATCTACTTCAAAAAAAAAATCAAAACAATGATCAAATCGTCAAGTCAAGTGTCATTCAAAATAATGAAATCACAAAACTACAACCGTACCAAAAAATATCAAAACGACGTAGGTTCACACCTCTAAGCCAAACATTGGAATCAACGATGAAAGAACTAATCACAAGTGGTCTTATCACTACATGGGAAGCAAGATTCTAGGATCCAAAGGTCAAACCACCATGGTGGAATGATGCAAATTACTACAATTTCCATAGCAATAAAGGCCACAAAACTAATGATTGCATGGAGTTAAAACATGCAGTTCAAGATCTGATCGACAATAACAAGATATATGTAGAGGGAAACCAAAATATTAATGATCATTCAGCCTTCAAGGACCCTTTACCAAACTATGACAAAGGAGCATCATCTTCTGCGAACAACAAAGGTAAAAATATCAATCATGTCTACGATAAAACGATCCTTTGTCTTACCAAAGTAGAAAATGATAATACCATTGGTGATAACATGGACAAACAAAAAACCAATGACACTACCCCTTTGGATGTGCTCCCAAGCATACAAGTCTCTGAAAATCAAATAAACGTTTTAAAAATCAGAGAATGACATGACTATCAACCAGCAAATGTAATGACTAGGGGGCAATCCAAGGTAGTCTTAAAGGGAGTTCGGCCTAAAAATGCATATCCACCTTCGTCTCATTACAACATTGTCGATCAGATTCAAAACATTCTAGCACAAATATCAATACTAGAACTCCTCAAACTATCACCATCACATAAGGAGGTTCTAGAACAAGCACTAGTTGCCACTAGGGTACCAAAAAATCTAGATGTTTGCCAATTCCAAGCTATGGTGGGGCATTTGACTACACCACATTACCTATCATTCTTTGAATAGGATGATGTGTCACTAAACCATCCCCATAATGCCGCACTCCATATCGAAGTCTTGATCCACAATCATCATGTCAAAAGAGTCTTAATAGATGGGGGAGCTGGTTTGAACATTTGCACTCTAAAGTTAATCCGTGCACTAGGGTATTCTGGTGATGCTATTGATGTGCGAAGGAAAATGACTATAAAGGCATATGATGAGGAAGAGAGATCTTCAAAAGGACTGATTGTGTTACCCATACAAGTGGAACCAATGATGAAACACATAGCATGTCAAGCTTTGGAAAAAGAGTTAACTTACAACATACTCTTAAGATGCCCATGGATCCATGAAATGTAGGCAGTGCCTTCACCATATCACCAATACTTAAAATTCCTAGTAAATGGATAGGAGGTAACCATATATGCTAATTATAATCATCCTCAGCATTGTGACACACTTAGGATCTCTCAAGATACTTTTGTGCCTCACAATAGGGAAGCATCCAGTTCAAAGTCATCAAATGAAGAAAAACATCCCAATATCACCACCAAGTGGGTAGAGAAGAAGGATAAAGCAAAAGATGCAAGTCTTGTTGATACTCAATTATCAAACAATCTAGATCCCCAAACTTCTTTATCATAGAAATTTTAAGAGAAGATCCAACTGACAAACAAGGGAATGGGGCAGTATTTTATGGAGCAATCGCTTAATCTTTCACAGTTAATGCAATCTCCAAAGACATCTGGCCAACCATCAATGGTCAAACAACAAACATCAGTACCTGTCACAATTCTAGAAGAGAGGTTTGTAAAAGCCGGTACCATAGAGGATGAATAAGACAATAAAGTAATCCTTGATTGGTTATACAAATATGAGGAACCATCGACATCAAATATCAATATCAAGAATATCAATATCAATACAGACAAATATGGAAAAGGGAAGGCTATCCTAGAAAAAATGGGTTATGAGGGAAAAGGACCTATCGAAAAAAGGAAGGAAGGCATCATTGAACCTATTCAGCCCCTCACTCTTCATTCAAAAGAGAAGACAGGACTGGGATACTCTGAAGAACAAAAACAAGAAATGACAAAGAGGGTTGTTGAAAGAATCCTTTAGGTTAGAGATAGCTCTGAAACAGATTCAAATGAATATGAATGGGATCTATGTTCCTATATATCTTTCACCGATATCCAAATTGATACAACAATATGCACCTACGCATGAAGATGGACAGAGCTCTGGGTCTAGACCATTCGTATCAGGATCACTAAATATCGATGACTCAAGTGGGGATGAATAGACATCAAGTGAACTAGACGATCTTGAAGAGGGTACCATCATTGATCTCGATATCCCTAATAACAACTATGATGAAATTGTTGTCCTAACCCTTACCCCCATAAACCTAAGTCAATCTGATGAATTCATGCCTTTAATCTATCCTGAACTTATTGACTGGGAACCGGTCGAACCTATATATGTACCCATATTTGTAAATGATGATGCCATCGTAAATTTTTCTATGTTGTGATGAACCTGGTACAAGTTCTATCCGTAATTCTCATAACAACGCGACTTGGCAGGAGGGTGTCAAATCTTCTAGTTGCAAAAGTAAAAAGAGGGATAATAGATCTAATGGTGAAAACCATTCTATGGCAGCATTAGATCTTGAAAAAGAAAAAATAAAGGAACACATCTAATGGTGAAAACCTCTCTGAGGCACGAAAAGATGGGAGATTTGACACTCTTCCAGAACATTATCATGAGCAATCATCAGTTATGGTAGAACCAACATACTCTATAAACATTGGCACTGAAGAAAAAGAAAAAATCCTACATCTGGCAGAATCTATGATAGATCAAGAGTGACCAGAATTTATCCAATTCTTTAAGGAAAGAAGCATCAACTTTTCTTGGTCATATTTTGATATGCCAGGCTTGTATCCAAACCTTCTCGTGCATCATTTGTCTTTGCCTACAGGAATCAAGCCTGTAAAGCAAAAATTGAGAGAAATGCATCCCCATATCGCATTAATGGTAAAGGCTGAGCTAAAGAAATTGTTAGATGCTGGATCCATAAGGTCCATTGACTATGCCGAATTGATATGAAACATTGTACCTATCTCAAAGCCAAACAATAGCATCAGAATATGTATGGATTTCAGGGACCTGAATAAAGCATGCCCAAAGGATGATTTCCCATTACCTAATATCGACATCATTATGGACTTAACGGCAGGGCATGCCATGTTGTCAATAATGGATGATTTCTTTGGATACAATCAAATTAAAATTGCTCCAGAAGATCAGGAGAATACTACATTTACATGTCCATGGGGAACCTTCTGCTGGAATGTCATGCCATTTGGTTTGAAAAATGCAGGAGCAACCTATCAAAGAGCAATGACAACAATATTTCATGATATGATGCACACCTTCATGGAGGATTACGTGGATGATATCTTGGCTAAATCTTGTACTAGGGAAGGCCATCTACATATTCTGAGAAAAATCTTCACAAGGTTAGAGAAATTTAATGTTAGGCTAAACCCCAAGAAGTGTGTCTTTGGGGTCACATCAGCAAAACTTTTGGGATACATTGTCTCAGAAAAGGGCATTGAAGTAGATCCAACAAAATTCAAGGCAATAATGGAAATGCCCCCTCCTAGAAATATCAGTCAACTCAGATCACTACAGGGAAGGCTCCAATCAATCAAGAGATTTATCTCCCAGCTAGCAGACAAAATTCATCCATTCAATCATATGTTACATAAAAATGTTGTTTTCAAATGGGATAATGGGTGTGAAACAATGTTTGATCAAATAAAACAATATCTAATGTCATTGCCTATTCTCATGCCACCTACAAAAGGAAGACCTTTGATACTATACATTGCAACAACATATATCTCTTTAGGAGCATTATTAGCACAAGAAGATTATGAAGGGAAGGAACACGCCATCTACTATATTGGCAAAATGTTAAATGGCTATGAAATAAACTACATTTTCATTGAGAAATATTTCTGGCGGTGGTGTTTGCTACTCAACAGTTGAGACACTATATGCTGACTCATACAATTAGGCTAATAGCGAAGATCGACCCCTTAAAGTATCTACTCAGTAAGGCTTCCTTAACAGGTAGACTAGCCAAGTGGGTCATGCTCTTAAGTGAGTTTGATATTCAATATGTGGAGAGAAAAGCCATCAAGGGTCAAGCAATCATTGAACAACTGAATGAGGCTCCTTTACTAAATGATCGACCTATGATAATGGAGTTTCCAGATGCGGACATTCTGACAGTAATGCCACAACAATGGATATTGTATTTTGATGGATCATACACATAGCGAGGATTTAGAGTAGGGATTTTGTTCATCACTCCCCAAGGACACACCATCCCAAAATCATATACACTGATGTTTCAATGTACAAATAATGTGGCGGAATATGAAGCATTAATCATTGGGGTCAAAATAGCAATTGAATGGAAGATCATAGAATTACAGGTATATGGGGACTCTCAACTAGTCATTTATCAAGTAAATGATGAGTATCAAATGAAAGATGAAAATTTGATGCCTTATAAATAGCAAATAGATGATCTAAAACAGTTTTTTGTCAATGTCAAATTTGATCAAATTCCAAGGGCAGAGAACAAAGCAGCAGATTCTATGGCTACAATTGCTTCACTCTTACAATTGCTAGAGAAACGTGGTTGTTATGATTTTATGGTAGAACAAGTATCATGTCCTTCCTACAATAGTTCGGAATCCACTACCATATTCCATTTAAATACCATTGAAACCTCCATCTATTACAAAACCTATGCTTACCTAAAGGACAATATCCTCCCTCCCAATCTTTCCAAGAACCAAAAATGCAGTTTCATCTGCCAATTCGCCCGACATATTTTAATCACCGACATCCTTTATCATTGAGGTCTTGATGGTACCTTACTCCAATATTTAGAACATGATGAATTTGAGACGGCCTTACATGAGGTTCATGAGGGTATTTGTGGCACTCATTTGAGTGGTATAACTCTAGCAAAGAAACTCCTTTGTTTAGGATATTATTGGCCATGTCTAGAGAAATAATCTTATCAATTTGTAAAGAAAAGTCAAAAGTGTCAAATTCACAGTAATCTGATTCATGCACCAACTCAAGAATTGCATCCATTCACATCAACATGGCCCTTTTGTCAATGGGGACTAGATTTGGTAGGAAAGATCCATTTGTCTTCATCCAATAGACACAAGTTCATAACCACAACAATGGAATACTTTACAAAATGGATAGAAGTAGTTCCTCTTACAACTATCACTGGAAAAAAAATCTCCTCATTCATATTGAATTACATAATTTGTCGGTATGGCATACCTCAATCTATTATCACTGATAATGGATGGCCAATCAAAAACCAAGATGTCCAAGAATTATGTGAGAAGTTTCATATGCAACATCATTTCTCAACACCGTACTATCCTCAGGGAAATGGCCAAGCAGAGGCCTCTAACAAAACAATTCTAAAAATACTCAAGAAAACAGTTAATGATGTTGGATGTGATTGGCATGTTCAGCTTAATCCTGCACTATGGGCCTACAAAACTAGTATCAGAACACCGACAAGAGCTACACCATATGCCTTGGTATATGGATCAGAGGCCATACTACCCATTGAAGTAGAGATTCCATCACTCTGTGTATCACTAAGAGGAATCATTTCAGATGAGGACTATAGGGTATCCAGACTTCAAGAACTAGAATTGTTGGATGAGCATCGTCAACAAACTATTAATCATCTAACAACTTACCAACAAAGTGTAGGATTTGAGAAAATACAACTTCAAAAACCCCGAAGATCACCTGCATGCAAATAACCTATCACAAAAGAAGAGATGGAGACAAACAAGCAAGGGTTCTCTGAAAACTGAAAATGTATATATTAGAGAGAATGAGAGAATGAATTGATATGAAATACAATGGGATCAATCCTTATAAAAAAGAGATCATGCAAACTCTAATAAAACCCTAATAGGAAAAACCATAATAGAAGCCCTAATAAGATAACATTTAATAATTAATATAATTATTAAATGTCACTTTATGCAAACTAACGTGAAATCTTAAGAAGGGAATAAAGGTAACTTAATCAACATAATTAAGTTAAGACCTTTACTCTAACACCCCCCCTTAAGATGAGCAACAGTGCAGCTACAAAAAAATGCAAGAAAGCAAAGGTAACTATAATGCAAGAAGGAAAACATGGGTCCCAGCAACTAGGCCAGATCAGGTACCCAAATACAACCAAATCTCTATAAAGAGGAGAAATAGAGAAAAACTCATGGGAAAAAACTCTACTCCAAAAAGAGATGCAGAAGGCCAAGAAGAAGAACAACATTGAAGCAGAAGAAGTTGTAAACAACTGGCGAAAGATGACTACTATGGTGCTGAAGAAACTCCGCTGAAGATGGGATGATCAAGATCAAAAAGAAAACAATCTGTATGAGTGTCCCATATGACACTACTCGAATTAGATGGAAAACAAAGGCAAACACCTGGAACAAAGATACAAAATCTGCATGAGTGCCCCAAATGACACTACTCGAATCAGATGGAAAACAAAGGCAAACACCTGGAACAAAGATACAAAATCTGCATGAGTGCCCCAAATGACACTACTCGAATCAGATGGCAAACAAAGGCAAACACCTGGAATGAAGATACAAATGGAATAAGTACCAATAGTCTATCAAGAAGACAAAAATCTACATGAGTGCCCCAAATGACACTACTCAAATCAGATGGCAAACAAAGGGAAACACTTGGAACGAAGATACAAATGGTACAAGAACCAATAGTCTAAAACACTGATCAACTGAGAATGGAATATTCCTTCCAAGGTGAAACCAAGGAAGCATTAGCACGAACAGTATAATACCCCCCCATAATGGTGAACTGGGAGCCTGACAGATCAACTGAAATGGTGTGCAACACCCTGTAGTGCATGAAGAAGATACAACATCTGAAAGTGCACACGAAAGCACCCGCAACTAAAAAAGTGGTGTGCAAAACAAAGCACACATGCATGAGGCTGGAATAATATGGATTCACTATCATCATGGAGGGACACTCACCGGACGAAGATGTGATGGAAAAACAAAGGAAAACTACACAACCCCTCATGACACTTTATAATATTAGTGCGAGTACAAAATATGGCACAACCTTATGTGCAAAGTCCCCAAAAGATGCATGTACAATAGTGTGGCACTTTATCTCAGTGAGTTTACATAAAAGATAGCTTACAAATGGTGCTCAAAATTTCTTTAAAGGACAAAATACTGGAAATACATGAAGAACAGCCAAAAATAAAGCATCCCATGTGAACAAAAAGTTTCCAAGAGTAAATATGTCTAGGTAATCCACCAGAGTGTGAAAACACAAATAACTAAATAAAAGATACCTATAGTGGAATCTAGAAAAATGGCATGGATGAAACTGAAGAGCTTTGAAATACTGTTCCAACGCTGCTGAGATTGCAAAAAACGGAGAAACTGATCAAAAGTTATGAGCTTGAGACTGAAAATAGCCCCTTTGTCTTCAACTGGCTGTAGAATGCACCAACGGAAAAAAGAAGTGATGAGACCCACACCACTAGAAAGATGAGAAAACCAGCTTTCCAACGATATCTTTTTTGCCAAAAAATGATATTGTATGCCCAAGTTATGGCGTCCGGAATAAATCAGCTCCAAAGAGGGAAAAAACTAGTGTTGGGTTAAATTTGACGGCCAAACGGCTGGCACCGTAAAAGTGCAATTGGACATATACATGAAAATTTTGTTTTTTTAAATAATAAAAATTATTACAAAAAAAATTGAATTTTTTTTTAAAAATTGGGTGGGGGAGGCACGTGGGCCACCCCCACCGTACCCCTTGCAGTGCAGGGTACTCTGCCTATGCAGGGTCCCAGACCCACCGGCCTAAGCAAGCCGTTAAAAGGCTTTTCAAATGCCTTTTTTATTTTTGATTTTATTTTTGATTTCAGATGAAAAGAAAAATCTGAATTTTTTTTTTTACCAGGAATTTGTTACGGATCCGCATGTAGACGACGGCCATACTGTTGTACTTGCAAAACAAATTTGCCCTGAATTTTGACTTTGTCAAAAATGGATGAATGAACAGTTGATTTAGGGGTTTTGGACCGTTGCGGACGCAATGGCAATGTCTGTTTGAGCTGAAAATACTTCAAAATTGTAGGTATGCCCTAGATCAAGAAAACAAACCCCAAACCCTTGAAGCTCCAAAAATCTTCAAAACAAGAACATGAAGCAGCAGGTGTGGAGCTCTGATACTATGTAAGAGTTGAGAAAATACAACACCACAAACCCCGAAGATCACCTACATGCAAATAACCTATCACAAAAGAAGAGATGGAGACAAACAAGCAAGGGTTCTCTGAAAACTGAAAATATATATATCAGAGAGAATGAGAGAATGAATTGATATGAAATACAATGGAATCAATCCTTATAAAAAGGAGATCATGCAAACCCTAATAAAACCCTAATAGGAAAAACCCGAATAGAAGCCCTAATAGGATAACATTTAATAATTAATATAATTATTAAATGTCACTTTATGCAAACTAACGTGAAATCTTAAAAAGGGAATAAAGGTAACTTAATTAGCATAATTAAGTTAAGACCTTTATTCTAACACCCCCCGCCTTAAGATGAGCAATAGTGCAGCTACAAAAAAATGCAGAAAAGAAAAGGTAACTACATTGCAAGAAGGCAAACATGGGTCCCGACAACTAGGCCAGATCAAATACCCAAATATAACCAAATCTCTGTAAAATGGAGAAATAGAGAAAACCTCATGGGAAAAAGCTCTACTCCAAAAGGAGAAAAAGAAATCCAAGAAGAAGAACATCACCGAAGCAGAAGAAGTTGTAAACAACTATCGAAAGATGACTGCTATGGTGCTGAAGAACCTCCGCTGAAGATAGGATGATCAGGAACAAGAAGACAATAATCTGCATAAGTGCCCATATGACACTACTTGAATCAGATGACAAACAAAGGCAAACACCTAGAACGAAGATACAGATGGCACAAGAACCAATAGTCTGAAACACTGATCAACTGATAATGGAAGATCCCTTCCAAGGTGAAACCAAGGAAGAATTAGCACGAACAATATAATACCCCCCCATAATGCTAAACTGGGAGAGCCTGACAGATCCACTGAAATGATATGAAACACCCTGTAGTGCATGAAGGAGAAGAAACAATTGAAAGTGTGCAAGATAGCACCTGCAACTGAAAAAGTGGTGTACAAAACAAAGCACACATGCATGAGGCTGGAATCATATGGATCCATGGTCATCGTGGAGGGACACTCACCAAACAAAGGTGTGATGGCAAACAAAGGAAAACTACACTACCCCCCATGGTATGGATTCAATGTCATCGTGGAGGGATACTCACCGGACAAAGATGTGATGGCAAAACAAAGGAAAACTACACAACCCTTCATGGCACTTTATAATATCAGTGCAAGTACAAAATATGGCACAACCTTATGTGCAAAATCCCCAAAAGATGCATGTACAATAGTGTGGCACCTTATCTCAATGCATTTACATAAAAGATAGCTTACAAATGATGCTCAAAATGTCCTCAAAGGACAAAATGATGGAAATACATGAAGAACAACCAAAAATGAAGCATCCCATGCAAACAAAATGTTTCCAAGAGCAAATATGTCTAGGTAATACACCAGAGTGTGAAAACACAAATAACTAAATAAAATATACATGGAGTAAAAGCTAGAAAAATGGCATGGATGAAACTGAAGAGCCCTGAAATACGGTTCCAACACCATTGAGATTGTGAAAAATTGAGAAACTGATCAAAAGTTATGAGCTTGAGACTGAAAATAGCCCCTTTTTCTTCAACTGGTTGTAGAATGTACCAACGGAAAAAATATGTGATGAGACCCACACCACTAGAAAGATGAGAAAACCAGCTTTCCGACGATATCTCGTTTGCCAAAAAATGATATCGTATGCCCAAGTTATGGCCTCCGAAATAAATCAGCTCCAAAGAGGGAAAAAACCAATGTTGGGTTAAATTTGATGGTCATACGGCTGTCGTAACAAAAAGACTGGGTTAAATTTGATGGCCAAATGACCATCACCGTAAAAGTGCGATTGGGCTATTATAGAAAAAAATTGTTTTTTATATTAAAAAAATAAGAAAAAAAAGGATTTGATTTTTTTTTTTTTAAATTATTAAAAACATACAAATTTTTTGTAAAATTTTATTTTTTTTAAAACTATGGGCAGGTCCCGCATGGGCCGCCACCTACCAATGTGGCAGGGCAGTACCCATGCGGTACCGTCTACTACAGGTTGGGGGTGGCACCCAAGGGCCACCGCCTACCATAAGGACAGGCGGCGGTACCCTTGGGTACCATCCCTACCTGTGCAGGGAGCCCGTAGGCCTAAGCAAGCCTTTAAAAGGCTTAAAAATTTTGGCCGCTTTTTTGTTTTGTTTTTTTTTCTCGATTTTTTTAAAAAAAATCTAAAAGAATACATTATTTTTCCGAAAAAAATGACGAAAAAAAACGGAAATTTTTTTTTACCAGTAAATGGACGGCTGTACGGTCGAATTGTAAAAAAAAATTTTGCCTCAGATTTTGACTTTGTCCAAAATGGACAAATGAACAATCAATTTAGGGGTTTTGGACCGCTGCGGACGCAATGGCAATGCCTATTTGAGCTGAAAATGCTTCAAAAATGCAGATGTGCCCTAGATCAAGAAAACAAACCCCAAACCCTTGAAGCTCCAAAAATCTTCAAAACAAGAACAAGAAGCAATAGGTGTGGAGCTTTGATACCATGTAGGAGTTGAGAAAATACAACACCACAAACCCCGAAGATCACCTGCATGCAAATAACCTGTCACAAAAGAAGAGATGGAGACAAACAAGCAAGGGTTCTTTGAAAACTAAAAATGTATATATCAGAGAGAATGAGAGAATGAATTGATATGAAATACAATGGGATCAATCCTTATAAAAAAGAGATCATGCAAACCCTAATAAAACCCTAATAGAAAAAACCCTAAGAGAAGCACTAATAGGATAACATTTACTAATTAATATAATTATTAAATGTCACTTTATGCAAACTAACGTGAAATCTTAAGAAGGGAATAAAGGTAACTTAATCAACATAATTAACTTAAGACCTTTACTCTAACACAAAGAATATCAAGGAGTTACAATCATAGGGTGAAACCTAGAGTCTTTCAGGTTGGTGATTTGGTTCTAAAAGAGAACCCTAGAAATCAGCAAGACATGGAAAAGAAAGGAAAATTTGAACCAAACTAGCTAGGTCCTTTTCTCATCATATCAGTGTATGGATCATGGACCTATCAACTATCAACGTCAGAAGGGGATTTGTTTGATGAACCTATCAACAGTATCCATCTTAGAAAGTTCTATACCTGAATTTCCTAGTGCATGGGTCAAACTTCTGAAAAATGGTTTCCTTGATGAAAACCTGACAAATAGGCATCTTGGTAACATAAAATACAAAACATATATATATATATATAGAAAATACAAAAGAAAAAAAAATGAGAAAAAAAAATAAAAAATACAAAAAACAAAAGGCATAATCAAAACATATGGTGAAAACCTGGAAATAGGCATCGTATGTGATTCTAAACTAGTTTTCCCATCTATTTTGATACATGTCAGGATCATTAGTCTAGCAGTCATTACCATTTCATATCATATCATTAGTCTTGCCATCATTGCATCTATTATCAAATCATTTCACATGGTCATGTCTCACTCTAGCTTGGGGGCAACATTTGGATATAAAGGAGGACAAAAAAAAAATATCGGCTTCGCCAAAAAAGGGAAAACAACAGTATGACAAGAAAACAAAAACAATGATCAAAGCGCAACATCAATCACCGTTGGAAAGGCATCAAACATCCGTATCATATCAAAAAATCCAAAAACAAGTCAAAAAGTCAGTCTAGAAAAGCAAAACCAAAAACGTGGGTTTGTGTCAGTTGAACTACATGGTCTCTGTGTGTGTAACATAGTCAAGGATAATCTTTGATCAGACCCTAAGACCCCTAGGATAGGTTAGTAGGTCAGGTCTTTGGTCAAAAATCTCAAAAATTCACAAAAAATATCACAAAATCAGGATGGATGATCTAAATATGAATAATGATTGAAACACTCTAAGTACAAGGTCGATAAATTGTATTTTTGATTATTTATTATCATTTCTTTGGAGTAACTCGATGATGTAAATGAACTAGGGAAACAAGGAAGAAGAATGATGTTTTATTGTCTGTTGTCTGTAAGTTAATCATATAAATGTGTGAATTGTCGGGGGATGTGCTATGCAAATGTATCACCGATGACATACAAAATTCACACATTAAAATGATTAATCACTGCCCATTTATGCAAGAAATGCTCATGTCATCTCGATTCAATTATACCTAGATGCTTGTTTTTGCTTGCAATATCAAAAATCATGAAAGTAGTACTCAGGTCTTCATTGGTCTAACATATACCATTAACGCTTGTACTCGCTTTCAACATCCTAAAAAGCTCTATGATGATACCAAGCACACAAGTACTGTTAAAATGACAATGGTTTTCATATAGTTGCATGATAAAATTAGACTGCATTCATAATAAATTCTACATCTACAGAGTGTTCGTTGCATAAAGGATTCCAATTAATGATTATCTTTTCTACAAATATGATTGAGTATACTTGACATAAACCAAAAATCATCAAAAACATATAGGAGCATCATCTAATCATTGCAAAGTTTTTTTATCATCTCATCATTCATGCATTTAACATCAAATAGTTGTGCATTTATTGTACCATATTTTTCACATCATACAATAAATAAGAACATCATGTTCATTACACCATATCATTCATTACATTATTATCATTATGCAATTCCAACCCATACATCATTTTTCATCCATAAATTATGTCACAAAATTTACAACATCCATCCATATATCATCCATCAAAAAATCATCATTTTTATCATCATCACATTAAAATAAATGCATTCACCATACATCCATACATTTTGTCACATTAAAATAAATGCAAATCATGTCATTATTATCCATATATCATTCATCACAAAAATCATCATTTAGAACATCATACATCCATACATCATATATTCATTCATAAGCATTTAAAATTAGAATCATCACATGATATATAACACGTTAAATGCATCCATCATAGAATCATAAACCATCATAGATCAATAGTAATCAACTGCATATCATATATATCATCAATGTCAAGTATACAATGAAGTTTGAAATAAGAAAAGATACATCGTCAAAAATGAGCTGCCTCGAAGTGTACATCATATCTCAAAAGAATATCTCAAAATCACAAAATAGCATCTAAGATCTGCTGCTGCTAGAAGGTGCAGGCATAATAGGACCAGTACCACCACCACCCCCGGATGGGCCAGGATCTCTGGGATCTCTCTGTGAAGGCTGTGTCATACCCTCGCTAACTATCTAGATACGTGTCCGACCAGATCTCAATGGGGCATAACTAACTCTGCGATCAGTAGGAACTGCATCATGATATCAGCCCCTGTAAAACTCTACCTCTTGGCTAGCCCGTAGAACCTCCCTCATATAATCTACAATAGAGGTACCATTGGCTACTGTCTGTAATGTCTCAGCAGTCTCTTGTGCCCTCTCGACAATCTGTCTAGCACTGTCCCTCTCAGATGTCAAAGTATCAACCTATGTCTGAATAGCTACAAACTATCCCTATACTTGTGCCAATGCCTGTGCATGAGCCTGTGCCTGATTCTGCATCTGCACGAGTAAACCCTATGCATGCGCTAACTATCCCTGTAGAGTCTGTACCTACACCTGTAGACTGGCAATTTATCTCTGATGATCAACTGAAGGCACCTCCACTACTTGCCTCTTGCGAGGCCTATTCGAAGATGGACCAACACTGCCTGGCCCAACCCCTCCACCACCACCATCCCCATCATCATCACTGCTACTATCCCCACTGTTGCTCTCAACACTATTGATCAACTCAGTGTCATCCCCGCTATCCTTCTCACCCTCAACATCTACTGTAGGATCCTCATCAGCATCCTCCTCCATAAGTAATGGTGCTGGCTCATCAGGAATGGTAATCCGAGGACATGGATGAAAAGCCAAAAATGTGGCATACTCCCCTGTCACTGTTGCCTTTGCAATATCCTTGCGCATTTCCCAAACTGATGGCTGCAGAGTCCTATATCCATCCACTAATGTCTCATAAGACAAGCATGGCCCCCAATTTGCTATATCACTCTGTCACTGGGCATAATGAGAAACCCCCTAAGGCATACACTACACGATACCATACTACCTGTAAACCCGCTGAAATAAAAATATCTCTAAAACAAAAGGAGTCCTACCAATCAAATACATGGAGTCACATAAGTACCTAAGCACTACATCATCATCCTCCCACTACTCACAATCCAGATAAGGTTGCCAGACAACACTCTCTAAGTCATCCAAAATCCATCTCCAATGCTTCAACTTACCCATCAGAGACTGAGTAAGTCGACCTCTGTATTGGAAAACATAGGGTCTTCCTGCAGGTCTGTCAAATACCAGAAATGGTCGCGCAATGGAAAAATGCTCCCATGCCCAAACCTATAATAAAGTCATCCCTATTGATAGGCTGCATGCTCCCAAGTACACCACTGAATGTAAATCATGATAAAGGTGGGCTAGCATACACATCCCCCACGTATATCTAGTCTCATGCATGACCATGCTCTCTAGAATATGGCCCCAACCCACAGAGAATCCCTTTGACCTACGATCAGGACAAAGGAAGCCTCCAATGAATCCAACTAGCGCTATTGGTAAAGAAGCATAGGCATCAACCATCATCCACCATCAAACACTCGGTCCTACAATATGTTGATCCTCGAAAACTCTACGGAGTGCATCTCTCCCACCAGCCTCATGTGAATCATAGACTATAATCTCTCCAATAAACGATATCCGCAATATCCACCACAACAATCCTCTGGTGTTGCTATCATCTCGCCGGTGGGTAGATCGAAGGTGTTATTGTCATTGTGCCACTGCTCGGCCAAAGTAGTAAGGAGACCCCAATTAATCCTAATATGGGGCATATCAAGAAGACTAGACAGACCACATCGAGCTATGATCTGAATCTCATCAGGAGTCGGATGAGGAATCAAATTTGTGGTCCATGGAAATCTCTCTCGCATCTAGAGATTACCCAGATGCTCCTATCATCATAAAAAGTTTAAAATCGGTGCACTATGTCAAAAATCAAAAGTCATTCTACTATCAGATCCAATCAAAATTTGGTATGAATTTTTGATCAAAATTCATGAACAAACATCAATTAACCTCACCTATCATGAGGTTCATCACAAACATTATCTAATCTCACCATATGAAGTTTATCATATATGAAATCATTCCTCACCTATCATGAGGATCATCACAAATGGGATTATTTCTCGCCTATCATGAGAGTAAGTCTTATTAATTATCACAATCAGTCATTAGAGAATTTGGATAATCAAATCATACCAAGCCGAAGAATGGACATAATCAAAATTGACGAAATCAGGGTTAACTGTGTCAAAATCTGCAAATCTGACATGGATGCGTTAAAATAGGCATTCAAAGTGCTAAAAATCAAAAGCACTATTTCATCATTCGGATGCGCTTAAACAGACATCCAAAGCACTACAAAACCAGAAGTGCTATTTCGGCACTTCGATGCGCTATAATAGGCATCCAAAGCACTAATTAATTCAAAGCACTATTTCATCGCATCAAAGTGCTATAATAGTCCATCAAAGTGACACTTTAATCGATGCGCTATAACAGACCATCAATGCTCCAACTTCTTCTATCAAAGCGCTAGAATTTTTCTACACACTACAATCGGGCATTGAAGCACTAAATCAGACTATCTAAGCACTCATTTATGAAAGTGTTAAACTTTTCTATGAAAGCCCTAGAGAAATTAACGAAGGCGTTAATTCCTCAAAGCGGTACAACAGTTTATGGAAGCACTACACTGGAGTGCAAACCACTACAGCGCGACTTTGATGCGCTAAACTACGAAAAACATGTGAATACACAAAAGAGGCACAAAAATTGAGAATGCACAAATTTTGAGGTGGATTACGGGTACGTAGCGGAGGTCCGTAGATGGTCAGCCGCTGGTGATGTCTCACACGCTCAAACCGGTGAGTCTGGTAGGGGATAGGCATCTTGCTCTAGCTAGCTCAAATATCTCACTAGATATTTGAAAGTCAAAAAGTACAAATGAGAATGAAAATGACCTTTTTAACCTTATATAGGTTTTTGAAAAGGGATTTTTGAAGGATTTCTTTTATTTTAATTAATTTTTTTTATGAAATTAATTGAAATTCATCCACGGGCTATATTTTCATCATCAATGTCGGGAGATAAATTATTTCTTCATCAAATCTTCATCAACTCATCAAACCATCGTGAAAATTTCTAAAAAAATTATCAAATCATTAATTTATCTCCCGAGGGGGCATATTATCATCAATCATCTAAAAATCAATATTTTGGGCATGTTTGTGGCATACTGAATTTTTTTCGTCAATATTGGCAATAGCACCAAAATTTTCTTTGAAGCAACGCATAAACACATCACTTCAAAGAGGGGAAAAACATATACACCTAAAATTGGGCTGGAGGATCTGATTAATTAAATACAAATTATTTGATTAATTACCCTAAATTCCTCTACTATTGAATAAATAAAAATATTTATTTATATAGTTCACGTTCAAACTCACATTTAAATTCATACAATTCTTCTATTACCTCATCTTAATTAAATAAACAAAATTAAATACTTTGTTTGATTTAATTATCATTTCCCTATTTTATTCTATCACATCAAATCTTGAATTAATTAAATAAAGATTACACACTTTATTGATTAATTACCATTTTCTTCTATTTTCATTTAATAAACAAATTCTATAGTTTGTTTTATTAAATTATTTATCCCTCTTTTTCTAATTTAAATAAATCAAAAACATTTAAATAAAGGCATAAAAAATATTCCTCTATATTTCTTGAAAAATCAAATTAGATATCCTATATCTAATTTATGTCAAAATATGTCAAAATTAATGCTTTGAAACTTCACGAGAAGATTTGGAGACAAATTGGAGACAAATTGCAAATTCATCTCTCAATCCTCTTCCATCAATCCTTCCTCCTTTTTGCCTAGTGTTTTCATGGGTAGAGACAATCCCCAAAATCTTCTCCATCTCCTCCATCTCTCACCATTCAATCCTCTAGATTGAATCCAAGCCTCTCTTTGCCATCCCTATCCATTTCTTCTCCCAAAAAATCTATAAATAAAGCTTCATTCAACCAAGAAAAGGATCCAGATTATCTAACTTATGCACTCTTACTCTAGAGGAATTCAAGCATCAAGCATCCAGTATTCAAGCATCCAACATTCTAGAATCATAATCATGGCTGCCTCCTGTAGCTTCATCCATCAATTTTTATGTCAATCCATGTCATATTAGCTTCACATCATTGCATCAGCATCATTCCCTTCTTTAGATTGTCATTTTAACAGTTATAGTGTTATTTAAATCTGAGAGCACAATAGCTTAATAAATCTTTGAATATAGGAGACAATGAGACGATTTTAGTAGATTATTATCGTAATCTTTGATACAATGTTTCATTAAGAAGTGTTTTATTCTTTTTTACTTATTCACACTTACACCACTATTTGGACTAGATCGCCACACTATGTGACCTAGTCCTCTTGCATAATTTACACTGTATTTTATGTCATTTCCATACCATTGTCTTCCCTTCTGCTTTCTACAATTGCATTTATGTTTATGTTTCCATATTTTCTCTTTTATCCAATTTCTTGCAATTAGTTTGCTTTCTCTATGGCTATGTCTTTCAAAAAGTTTTGGATGTCCTTCAAATCCATAGTAGACATGTCAAGTTGTGCCTTTGGCACTAATTCAAATGACCTTGAACCCACTCTTGCTCAATCAACTCTAAATGAATTTCCTCATGAAGTTGAAATCATTGGAGATGATGATGCTAGCATGAATCGGTTCCTCAATGAATGCCTTGGCAATCTTGAATCCAATGCTTCTTTCTACCCATCCCTAAAACAACTTGAGATTCCTAACATGTCACCCTTAGAGACATTTAGTTATCTCCATCTTGAAAGAACCAATGAACCTAGGTTCTCTCTACAAGGTGAACGTAGTTCTTCCAAACCTGTCACTAATCAACCCTTTTACCAAAACCAAGTGACTAATCCTCCAATTAATCTTCAACAAAGCTATGGAAATTTTTTTACCTTTCTAACCAAGCAAGGCGGTGACACAACAAACAAACATGAAATAGACAAATTTTATGAACAATTATCACCTAATGAACATATAATAGGAATAGGCTATCAAGATCCCCCTCATGACTGTAGGCCTCCTAGAGAATACCTCATGATTTGTGATGACAACACAGTGATCTTCGATTCCCCTACTGATTTGGTTGTTCTCCTTCCTAAAGAACGCTCACCATCTCCTAACAACAACAAAGACAATCCTAAGATCATCTCACGACCTCCTGCCCTAATCTCCTCTTTTGAAGTTGGAGAATCTAGCAGACACAAGAGGTCGTATAAACTATAAAAACTTAAAATTCCTCTTCATCCCCCACCTAAATGTGAGAGAAAATTATAAATACTCCTAAACAAAGGACTTATTATATTACCTCCTCACAAAAGGTTGGTGATCTATCCCAAAGATGCTAATGTGCCACATTATGCCTACCATTGTGTTCTTGGCCATAGAAGCGATGAGTGTCGTCATTTGAGAGAGATACTAAGAAAGTATCACTTCAATGGAGATAATTGCTACCCCCTCAAACCATAAACTACCATCCCTTACCCTATCATGTAATAGTTGTAGAAAATTCACTTCTCACTATTACATGATTATTCTCATCACCCACCTTGGCTCATTCTTTCCTTGCACTCAGTGGGGGCAAGAGGTTGCTAGCCTTGTCCTAGTAATGCATTTTTCCTTGTCCCTTAGCTTTGTTGTTCACCTCCTGCTTATACGCACTGAGAATGGGATGCAGATGACTTCATTAATGGTTGATTAACACTTTTCTTACTAATATTGTGTTTATTTGTGTGTAATTTTTTTTTCATCCCATTTTGTTTGATGTTTTCTCACTCTTTGTGACCTTCTTCTATTTGTCCCTTGCTTCTTCTATATGTCGTGCATTCATTTCACTTTTCATTTTTATTGTTGCCTTCCTTTTGGGGATGATGCAAGGCATTGAGACTACAATATTGCCTTCATGTTGACCTAAAAGGAGCCTTTCCCTTTTCTTTTTTCTTTTGTTGTCCTTTTGATGATGATGCAAGGTATTGAGACTGCAATGTCTCCTTCATGTTGACCCAAAAGGACCTTTTCCTTTTATTTTTCTCTTTTCCTTCCTTTTGAGAATGATGTAAGGAATTGAGACTGTAATTTCTACTTCATGTTGACTCAAAAAAGGCTCTTTTTCTTTGTCTTTTCCTTTTTCTTTTGTTGTCCTTTTGGAGATGATGCAAAGCATCAAGACATCCTATGTATCTTCCATGTTGACCCAAAATGACTCTCTCTTTTTCTTTGTTTTCACTCTCTCTATATCCTTCTTCCAGTTCTATGTATTTGGGGTAATGATGATAGTTTTGCGCTCTCTACAAAAACATTAAAGCAATGAACATACTGACCTCAAATCCATAGATCCCTTATGTGTTCGGTATTTTTCATTTTGGGGGCCAACCCCCTTTTTCTCTTTTCTTTTGCTTTTCCTTTTTTATTACATGACACAACCTCCCTTGGAAACATATCACTTGGCATAGGGATTTCCAAGTAGGCTCTCATGTCCTTTTCTTTCTTTTTGCAGTTTTCATTTCTCTACTTTAAAGTAATTTCTCACAAAATGGTGTGTACCAATTCCTTTAAAGTGGGGGCATACATTGGCATTATTTATTTTGCATTTTCTTTTATTTTTCCTTGGTTCCTGGTGCAGCCTTATTACTTCATACGATGTGTTTTTTTCTGTGGATGACATTGGGTGTAATGTCCTTCATGAAAGTGACCTATCCTAGCATATTGCATTCCTCTTAGCGGCGTGATGTGACACACTGCATCCCCTAAGTTGTGAATTTTCTATTCTTTGATTGGTCCTCTCCTAGAGACATTAAACACAATGTCCCCTAAGTTAAAGACCTCACATGAACAAAACAAGACTCCTCGGAATTCCCTTTTTCATTTTAACCTTTTTCATTTTACATGTTACATTTTTCATTTTTAAATTTTGCATTTTTATATTCTTGCATACAAGGCCACCTTGCATAACACAACTTGCATGCCTGTGGTGCCATCTTGCACTTGGTCATGAGCTCCAATCATATGCATCTTTGCTTGCATCATGAAGCATAGACCCTTGTCTTTTGTGGCACCTTATCAAAGTTGTCAGAAGGTGTAACTTTGGTATGGTTGAGCGGGAAGCCCAACTAGCGACATGATTTTCCCCATAATCAACCTTTGTGTGTGTGATTCCATACCAACTGAGTGTCTATTCCTCACCCTTTTGGGCCTTCTCACCCAACGGACAACTGAAAGTCTCATCACCTCAGAGTTAGTACACTTCCTTCCGGACAAATATCCTAGATCTAATCCAGAACTAGTTGGACAAATGGCCAAAGCTTGATCTGACTTCCCCTCTCTCTCCACTCCTTCACATCACTTTCTTGTGTGATATTTGGGTATGTGCAGGATCATCATGGAAAAAATAGGCCCTTAAGTGGCAATAAAAAGACAAAAAATCAGAGTTAGACAACTTGATATAAAAATTTGAATAAGTTATCTATATTATTTCAAAAAAATGTAAAAATAGAATCTGTAGAAATTTGAATTTAGTTTCTAAAATACTAGACCTTTATTTAAAAGAAAAAATTCTATTTGGTGAAAATTTGAAATTTCTATGCAGTAGTATTTAAATTTCAGGGTAAAAATAAGAAGTAGGTGTCTATCTGACCACCCTAACCACAATAAAATGATAATATTTTTTTATAATATTTTACATATAAGTAGAGGACTCATGTCCCGATGTGATGCATTTTTTTTTATAATTTTTTTCCATGTGAATAATTAATTATTATTTTTTTATTACAACTTTTAAAAAATATAAAAGCTTGCCTGTCTAATCACCTTAACTTCGTCAAAAAATCATGAAATTCAATTTTTATCTTTTTAATCCTATATTATGCGAATCATAGAATGTGACACATGTTTCAGATTCAAAAAATATGATACCATTTGAAAGTTATAGATGTTTTTCAATCAGCCTATCAATCAAGACTTTATTCGTAAGTCTAATAGAAAATGAATAATAATTATTTATTAAATTCAAAGTAAATCATAATTTATATTGGTGGAAAGCTGAGAATATCCTCTAAAAACCCTTTTCGTTTCATCAATTTTGGGTTAAAAAAAAGTCGTCAGCCAAATGGGCCATCATATGGCTTACATATCGCCACTTTTTGGCCCATCATGATCCTACACATACCCATTTTGTGCTTATATTTTTTTTGCCATGGGATCTTAATCCTGGGGGCTTGATCATCCCTCTTTATTGTAGTCATCTCATCTTACTATTATGAATACATTGATCCCTCTCGATATGCATGACTTGTCTACTTTAGTGTGAGTTTGAAGTAAGTTCATCCTCTCACTAAAGTGGGGGCTAAATGTGTTGCCAAAAAGCGTAGCCTTAACACTTTTCACTCATTTGAGCCTTTTTCCTTGGATTTTGTCTTGGTTAAATTGCTTAGATCTAATGTTGTAATGTGGCCAACACATTCACATTAGGCCTTGAGCGCTTGCAAATCAATAACAACCTAAAACAGTCTTACAAGTGTGTTGTGAACTGTTGTAACACATTTCCTCACTTTTCTAGGACTTTTCTACATTAATTCAACTAAATAACCCTTTTCCGAGCCTTAGTCTAAAGTGTTTTAAGGTGTTATAATTGACCCTTGCACTTTTCTAGGCTTGTCATCACTAATTCAAACCTTTCTCATGATAAAATGGCCCCTTAATGTACTTTTAGGCCCAACCTAAGTGTGTTTCAGGAGACAAGCTTGTTAATCATCATTAAACATCTCTTAATTCCTGACCACCACTTGAATTTTTCCAAGTGGACTAGGTTGCCACCTTGGGTGACCTAGTCCCTTTTGGCATAAAATTCAAAATTAAAATAAAATTCTAATGGGAATTTTCCACCAAAACCCTAAGGTCAGCCTATCATGTGTTATTTTTGGGAAATTAGGGCATAGCATGTATAAATAATTTTTTTCATCCTCATTTCACCCCCCTAACATCATTTTCATCTTCATAAGAACTCAATCTTCTCAAGCAAGCAACAAGCATTCAAGCACTAAGCACTTCAAACAACCTCCATTAGAGTTGGTTATTGCACATCTTCAGAATTCTTCAATAAGGGCTTGGTTGTATGTAGATTGTTCAAAGGGTAAAGTGTTGAAAAGGGTGCCATCATTCCAAGTCATCAAACCCTAGGAGGAGCTAAAAGACAACTTGCAGGTCATTTTCTAAAGATTCAGACATGGGTCTTTGTCAAGACAGAAGTGCAAGTGGGCATCTCTAGTTTCCAACCTCAAAACTCCTGAAAGATCCAAGAGGACTAGGTCACCATCATTGGTGACTTTGTCCCTATACCAGGCCTGAAAAGTGGTTTCTATGTTTCTAGATACCCTTTTACCAGAAACCCATTTCGACAAAGTTTCTTGGGAAGAGGACTAGGTCACCCATTCTGGCATAAGTATCCCTACGAATATTTCTAACAGATTCCAGAACACTCCAGAGCTCCTCTTCTTTAGCCTTCAGTTCCCAGGTGCACCATTCATGTATCTTCTAGTTTCTATCCAGTTTGCATGCATTCAGGTCATTTGGTTTACTTTGCATATAGTTTACATTTTCTTTAGTTTACATTTCATAGTTAGTTTAGTTTCATCACATTACAACACTTAAACACACTCAATCACTCACAACACAACCCTCCATCCTTTGAATGAAATCACCAAAAGCATATCATTAATGCGAAAGAGAGTCATTCTTCCAAACCAAGCTCCTAGGTGAAAAACTCTAGGGGCCTAATTGGGGATTCCTCTTTCCCTAAAAGCATATCTTTTTGGTGGTTCAGATACAACATGTGAAGAATCATTGGAATACTTTTAAGATTATGAAGCCTTGAAAGAAATGTTAGGAGTTTATGAGAAGTCACGAACTTCTCATCACAAACAAGGAGTAACTCATGCTATGGTTAGTAATAAGCATGTGGATGAAGATAAGGAAATTAATGACATTGAACAAGACAAAGAAGAGCACATTCCTGAAGTTATGAGACAAAATGTGCATCTTATGGGAGATATAATCAACATATTGCTAGACACATCTAATGAAGAGAGAGTGATTCAAATAGGGAAATTACTTGATGAGGATGAACAAGAAGATCATGCAACACTATTACACGAATTTCATAAACTCTTTTCTCATAATTATTCAGACATGTCAGATATTGATGCTAAGATAGTGACACATAAAATAGTCCTTGTAGAAGATGCTAAAATAGTGAGAAAAAAGATATGAAAGATGAATCCTAAAATAGCTTTATTGGTTAAAGCTGAGATTGAAAAACTCCTTGAAGTTGTATTTATTTTACCTATTGACTATTCTCCATGGATCTCAAACATTTTCGTTGTTGCAAAACTTCATAATCATATTAGGATGTGTATGGATTTTCAAGGCCCGAATAAGGAATATTTAAAGGTTGAATTTCCCCTTCCTAATATTGACATCTTAGTAGCTTCAACTATGGGAAATTCTTTGTTGTCATTCATGGATGTATTCTCGGGATATAATCAAATCTTTATCAACCCTCAAGATCAATACAAGACAACATTAACTACAACTTGGGAAAAAAAGTGTTCGGTGGTTATGCCTTTTAGATTAAAGAAAATAGATGCAACATATCAAAGAGCTATGACATTGATATTTCATGATTACATACATAATCTTTTGGAAGATTATGTTGATGATATTCTAGCCAAATGTTTAACTCAAGAAGATAATGTGAACATCCTTTGGAAATTATTTGAAATAATGTGTAAGTATAACATGAGATTGAATCCAAAAAAGTGTCTTTAGTGTGCATAGTGGAAAACTTTTAGGTTTTATAGTATCTCATAGAGGCATTGAGGTGAAAAAAATGAAATTGATGCTCTCATTAATATTCCACCCTCAAAAAACATTTCTCAATTATGTACGTTAGAAGGAAGGATTCAAGCTATTTGTCATTTTGCAGCATCCTTGGCGGATAAGACTGTCCCCTTTACATAAATTTTTAAGAAATACTTGCAATTTAATTGGTGTGTCACCAAAAATTGTATACCTTTGAAGAAAAGGACAATTTTTTGCCTAACTTGGTCCTACTTTAGACACCCTTGCATCAATCACCCCCTAAAATAGCATTTATAGGCCCCTAAGACTCGTTATCTTTGACTCTGAGGCCTATTGCACCTAAGAAATCATACAAGTCCTAGCAAACGACATCTAAATTACTCAAAATTCAAAGATCCCACCTCAAAAACCTCTAGTGGGACTAATTCGCCCAAGGTGGTGACTTAGTGCCTTTTAGGGTTATTTGCTTTTTTGAGAAGGAAAACCTTTGGCTTGATAAACAATTCTCGATGGGTGTCAACCTCTTAGGTCAAAATGACTGACAATTAGGTATTTTTTCTTATAAATACATCTTTTTAGGTCATTTTTTAGGACCTTTTGACCTTTTAGCCATCTCTCACAAATAAAATCAAAAATCAAGTGTTGAACATCTTCCACAAGAAGATTCATTACTCTTTCTACAAAAAAGTTGAAGCTTCCCTACTTAGGGAAGCAAAATAGGAATTTTTAGGTCTCCAAGCTCACTTGTCAATCAATATATAACATTGTAAACAATTGATCATGGATGCCTATGGAGAATCATGGAGAAATCTAGGTTCAGGAGGTGCAACTAGCCAAATAATCAATCTAAAGACTTGTTTACAAAGTTGTTCCATCTTCCATTTTCTCTCAATCTTCAGCCTAAGGAAGGTTTGCATGTCATTAAGATTCATTTCTAATGTGATTTAGGGTCTCTTAGAATGAGTCTTGCATTGCTCTAGTTTCATTTTATAAATCTTGTTCTTACACATTAGAATAGGGTTGCATCATACTTCAAATCTCTTAGTATTAGACACACTTAGGGAAAATCTTTTATGCAAATTTATTTTCTCTTTCAAAGTTTGAATACCAAATAGGGGTTTGACCAAGGAAAACCCCACATTAGAAACCCAAATATATTATATTTTACAATTGATTTTGCAGATTTGAACCCAAATTTCAGTGAGAAAGAAGATTGCAGACTATAGGCTTATGTTTCTACTTTCGATGTTTCAAAAAAGCAGGAGTGGACTAAGTCACCAATAGTGGTGACTTAGTCCCACTACATGATTCTATTAAGGATTTTTGAAGATTTGGACACCCAGTTGGCTCGAATAGAGCCCAAAGCAACTTACCAAAACCGGGACTAAGTCGCACAGCTTGGCGTAAGTGTCCCAGTTGGCCAGAAAAGTAGATTTTCTAGATTTTTAGAGGCTTCTGCAATTTTCACTTCAGCCCTTGTCTTTTTCCAAGTGCACTTTTCTTCTCTGTTCTCTTATCTTGTCTTGTATAGTCTTCATTCTATCCTTTTGTATAACGTCATGTGTTTTCAAACAATGTAGATTTCATTAGCTTGTATTCAATAGTTAGTTTATTTTTAGTTACAATCTACTGCATTTAGAATAATTCATATAGCTACTTCAATCACATTCAACCCCTAATATTGAATGAAACCCCAAATTTTAGAGTGTGAAAGAGAAATCTCTCTCCTTTTAGGTGGAAGTCCTAGAAGCCATGGAGGAACCCTCCTTCACCATAAAATTTGTAGTTCATTTTGATGAACCTGCATTTAGAAACATCTCACTTCTGATTTAGCATGCATTTACATCCTAGAAATAGCCTCTCTTAACCTTGCATTGATTGTTGCATTATTTACATTTGCATCTTAGGGTTTCATACTTCACATTAGTGAAAAGTTTATTTTTGCATCTTATTTCGTTGCATGACTGATAAATTCTACATATACGCTTTAGATCCGCACTCTCAAGTCTAGAGTACATCATTATTCATAAGAAAAATTAAAAAAAACTCAAAAATACCCCTACTGGGACTAAATCGCCACCTTGGGCGACTTAGTCCCAGTGCTTAGTTTGCATCAATGATTTCTACACTCGGTTTCCAGTTTTCAAAGTTTCTATTTATTCCAGTTGATTATCTATTTACATCCCATTACTTTATGTTATATGGCCATAATTAGCACAAGCATCTATTGCCTTCATGGTATTTATGAATAGCATTAGATCTTTACAAGTTTCATTTTCAACATTAGTTCCTAGTTCATTTAAATAAAATTCATTAGCACATGAAGACAAAACTTTAGAAACATCAAATGAAAAAATGCACACACTTCTTCACTATAGGAACACCATATCCTTTAAACCTTTTAGTAGTGATGACTTGGATAAGCTAGATGAATCTCTACAAGGCTTTCTCTCACTAAGTTCATCCACTAAGATTTGTGATGCGAAACCCAAACCAACCACTAATAACCTACCTCCTAAACCTCTTAGTTGTGATGATATGGACATGTTAGATGAAGCCCTTCAGGACATCAACTCGCCTGACTCATCCACTAGGGTTTGTTGTGAGCAACCTCAAACACAAGATGTCAATGTAAGTCAACCTCAGCTTGTTCTATACCCACCCTCCCATAAACCTCAAACTCCATCCCAACCTGAATTTACATTCTACCCACCCAAGCACAATGATGTTGCTCATACTAATTACACTTGAAATAACCCACACCCCCAACAAGCTACCTCAACACCCTTACCATTACCCAACCCCATTTTACCTATGGCCCCTCAACTAAATTCACACCTTAGGGAGTATAATCTTGTTGAACAACTCAAGAATACTGCCACCAAGATATCCCTTTGGGATCTTCTCCAGAACTCCCCCAACTATAATTCTATACTTTAAATGACATTGCAATAGATAGTGGTTCCTCCTGGTATGACTGTAGATGATGTGGCAGCTCTAATAAAAGGAATGAATACAGTCAATGTAGACATTACCTTCTATCAACACGAGCTCCCTCCTATAGAATTAAGGAAGCAAAATGAAGCATTTATGATAATAGCTCAATATGATTGGATAGGCATCAAAAGAACCCTTGTTGACAATGGCTCTGCCCTTAATGTGTGCAATGCGAAGGTTCTCAATAGATTACGTGTGGATAAATTGAAAATTAAATTTGATTCCTTATCTATTAGAGGATTTGACAATGTTACAAAGCGACCACTTGGTGTCATTACTTTTCCTATTACCATCGGAATGGTTACACTGCAAACTCCTATTCATGTCATGCCTTATGACCTTTCCTATAATCTCCTCTTAGGGAGATGATGGATTCATGAGATCCGCGTGGAACCCTCGACCCTTCATCGCGAAATGGAATATGTCTATAATAACCAAGTTTATCAAATTGACATAGACCCCAAGCTTGAAAGTTTCTTACAACTTGAAAAAGGAAGAAAAATTCCTCTCAACACATTAATTCCCACCTCCAACATAGCACCTCTTGAGAAGAATCAACAAGAAGAAGTGATATGTAATTAGAGGTTTACAAAATAACTTGCAAATTAATCCTAATTACAGTTTTTTCCCAATCCAAACAGTATTGCGTGACTATGCTTTTTAACCATTGAAAATGTAAACTATGTTCATTAACCTTTACAGAACTTGAGGAAGCTAACTAATTACTATAATGTTGTAATTAGAACTTAAATGCCAAATTGAAAATACTGAAAAGAAATTAGAGAGAATGTACGACAGGAGATAGAAGAATAATAAGATAGAAGATAGAAGAATCAGACGCAAGTTGATAACGGAGTTCGTCCAATCAGGACGTCTTTGGGTCTGCTTCTCAATGTTGGACCACTTTCATTAATATCGCCAAGCACTTGAAGATGCCTTCTTACAATATTCAAGCTTCAAAAACCTGCACAAAATTCCTCACAATCTCTCTCACTTTTACAATTTTGGTGTTTAACAACACCTTGCAATTCTTCCTCTCAAAAAGAATTCAACTGTCACAAAGGAATTATTTCTCCAAGTAGACTTTCTTAATTCCCAAGTAAAAAAATCCCCTTTATATACCAATTTATTTGCTAATATGGGCTAAAACAATATTATTTTGCAAATATACCATATGTCCTAATTACAACATGTGATTTTGCAAATCTCCCTTATTTGCAAAAATATCTCCATAAACCCCCCTTTACATCATAAAAATCCTCTAAAAACTCCTATATAATCTTTTTAATCCCTTAAATAATCTATTAATATCCTTAAAAACCTTTAAAATATATTTAAGCCCTTCTACTTCCATAATTTCAAACTTTCAATCTTTGAAGTATCTTTTATCAATATTTGATCAGGTTCAAAATTCGAGGGATAAAGTTCCTTTGAAAATATAGTTGTTGGCCCCATTTATGCTTTAAATAAGTTGTTGGCCCCATTTATTTCAGGAAAATGTGCCCATCGGTGCTTGGGTAGTCAAGAGTCCAAATCACATGACCACCTTTTAAGGGATTTGCCTTTATTTTAAATTAGAAATAAAAATTTACTCCAGTTATGATGCAACAAATCCCATGGTGTAGTGGTGGGGAGTAAAGTTTGCATTTTGGAGGTCAAGGGTTCGACCCACATCAAACAACTTTTTTAACAAACAAAATTGCCATGTATGAGGAGACTGCCACATGTCAAACTATTATGATGCCACGTCAGTAACCTGCAACTGTCCCTACCACATCAGCAACCTACTAGTTGTTCCTGCCACATCATCATAATGACATCATCAAATGCTACGTGTCAAAAAGCCATTGGCCAGAGAAGTACCACGTAATGTTGATGCCTCGCCATTGTGCAGATTGCTGACTGGGTGACATGTGTCAACCTATGATTGGTCCACATCATCTGCAACCTTGTCACCATGCCACGTCATCATGTTGAGGTCATGATGACATCATCATGCTGAGGTCATGATGATGTCATCATTTTGAATGGTCAGCTGCTTTTGTCTGCAAACTTTGACCGGCTCTATTTTGCTCATACAAACTTCATTTTCAAAAGTGAATATAGTTCTGGAATCAGTGTGATGAGCTTTACAACTTGGTGTCATTTTTGTCTCATTTCAAGATGATCAATGTTTTTCCTTTTCTTGTCCCCCCAAGGCCCCTATTTGATCGAACCTTTGACTGTGCATAACTTCTACATATAGACTCCTTTTAAGCTTGTTCAAGTTGTGTCAGGACTATGTTGGCGAGCTCTGCATGATGAAAGCTATCTTTTGTCAGACTTTGAGATTGTGAATTTTAAGGTTTCTTAGATCCCCTTGGATCAAGAAGACTCAAAGTCTCACCTATTTGGTGATGATTGGGGATCATTAGAATTCACACCTTCATTTATGGTTCAGTACCTAATCACACAAAGAGAGGATGAAAAACACAAACAATCGGCAATCCTCTCTACCCAGAATGAAGAAAAACCTTCATATACACCTACCTCATCTCCTTTGGAAGAAAACGCAACGTATACAACAAAATTTGATGAGATAGATTACCAAAAACCACCCAACCCATAGGAAATGGAAAGACTTTATGGATGAGGTTATGATCTTGTCAAAAAATTGGTATAGAATGGTAAAGGATGTGGAAAACACGAACAAGGCATTCAAGTTATGATTGAACCCAATACACAAGAGACCGAGACTGGTTTAGGGTTTTCCTCTTCTAAAACTAAAAAAGAAAATCAATGACCACCTCTCAACATCAACACTATCACATGTACCCCAAGAATTCATCTCACACTCAAACATCCTGAATTCCTTGATATGGATTCCACACCATCCAACTATGTTAATGATGATGAAGCTTTGAAACACTTGCTAGGTGCTTCAGATAAGACTTCTATCTCCAAGAGAAATGCCTCTTGCACTATGATAAGTATTGAGCTCAACATTATTGACATTAATGACACTCCCACAAGCATGGAACCATATGATCAAGAGTTTCCTAAGTCAACTGCACTCCCCTTGGGAGATACCATTGATATACCAATGAACATAGATGTGTGTTGCCAAAAAATATATACCTTTGAAAAAAAAGACAATTTTTTGCCTAATTTGGTCCTACTTTAGATACCCTTGCATAAATCACCACCTAAAACAACATTTATAGGCCCCTAAGACTCATTATCTTTGACTTTGAGGCCTATGGCACCTAAGAAATCATACAAGTCTTGGTAAAAAACATCAAAATAACTCAAATATCATAAATCCCACCTCAAAAACCCTTGGTGGGACTAAGATGCCCAAGGTGGTGACTTAGTCCCTTTTAGAGTTATTTGCATTTTTGAGTGGGAAAATCTCTGACTTGATAAAAAGAAAATGAAACTTGCAAAGATCTAATGCTATTCATAAATGCCATCAAAGTAAAAGATGCTTGTGCTTATTATAACCATATAACATAATGCAACTAGATGTAAAGAGAGAATCAATTGGAATAAACAAAAACTTCAGAAACTAGGAACTAAATACCAAAATGATTGATGCAAACTAAGCACTAGGACTAAGTTGCCCAAGGTGGCGATTTGGTCCCAATATGGGTATTTTTGAGTTTTTTTTAATTTTTCCAATGAATAATGAGAGTGCAGATCTAAAGTGTATATGCAGAAATTCTTAGTCATGCAAGGAAATAAGATGCAAAAATGAACTTTTCACTAATGTAAAGTATGAAACCCTAGGATGCAAATGTAAACAATGCAACAAGCAATGCAAGGTTAAGAGAGGCTATTCCTAAGATGTAAATGCATGCTAAGTCAAAAGTGAGATGTGTTTAAATGTAGGTTCACCAAAATGAACCACAAATTTTATGGTGAATTAGAGTTTCTCCAAGGCTTCTATGACTTCCACCTAAAAGGAGAGAGAGTTCTCTTTCATGCTCTAAAATTTGGGGTTTCATTCAATATTAGGGGTTGAATGTGATTGAAGTAGTTAAATATAGTAGATTGTAACACGAAATAAACTAACTATTGAATACAAGCTAATGAAATATACATTGTTTGAAAACACATGATGATATGAAAAAAGATAGAATAAAGATTATACAAGACAAGAGAAAAGAACAAATAAGACAAGTGCACCTTGAAACAAACAAGGGTTGAAGTGAAGATTTCAGAAGCATCTAAAAATATGGAAAATCTACTTTTCTAGCTAACTGGGAAACTTACGCCAAGTTGGGCGACTTAGTCCCAATTCTGCTAAACTACTTCGGGCTCTGTTCCAACCAAATAGGTGTCCAAATCTTCAAAAATCCTTAAAAAATCATGCAGTGGGACTAAGTCGGCAATGTTGGTGACTTATTCCACTCTTGATTTTCTGAAACTTTAGAAGTTGAAACGAAAGCCTGTAGTCTACAATCTGCTTTCCCACTGAAATCTAGGTTCAAATACACAAAATCACTTGTAAAATAGAATATATTTTGGTTTCTAATGTGGGGTTTTGCTTGGTCAAACCCCTAGTTAGTATTTAAACTTTGAAAGAGATAATAAATCTGCATAAACCCTAGCCCTAAATGTGTCTAAGACTAGGAAATCTGAAGTATGACGCAACCCTATTCTAATGTGCAAGAACAAGATGCATAAAATGAAACTAGAACAATGCAAGTCTCATTCTAAGAGACCCTAAATCACATTAGAAATGAATCTTGATGACATGCAAACCTTCCTTAGGCTGAAGATTCAGAGAAAATGGAAGATGGAATCACTTTGAAAACAAGTCTTTAGACTGATTTGGTGGCTAGTTGTACCTCCTCAACCTAGATTTCTCCATGATTCTCCATAGACATCCATGATAAATCCTTTGCAATGTTAGGTCTTGATTGAGAAGTGAGCTTGGAGACCTACAAAAACCCTAGTTTGTTTCCCTAAGCTTCAACTTTGTTGTAGAAAAAGTAATGAATCTTCTTGTGGAAGATGTTCAAAAACTTGATTCTTGATTTTTCTTGTGAGAGAATGGCTAAAGGTCAAAAAGTCTTCAAAAATGACCTAAAAACATGTATTTATAAGCAACAATACCTAATTATCGGTTAATTTTACCTAAGAGGCAAACACCCATCGGTAATTTTTACATTAGTTCCTAGTTCATTTAAAGAAAATTCATTAGAACATGAAGACAAAACCTTAGAAAAATCACATGAAACAATGCACACACTTCTTCACTATAGGAAAACCATATCCTCTAAACCTTTTAGTAGTGGTGATTTGGATAAGTTAGATAAATCCCTACAAGAGTTCCTCTCACTAAGTTCATCAACTAAGGTTTGTGATGCCAAACCCACACTAACCACTAATAACCTCCCTCCCAAACCTCTTAGTTGTGATGATATGGACATGTTAGATGAATCCCTTCAGGACTTCATCTCACCTAACTCATCGACTAGGGTTTCTTGTGAGAAACCTCAAACAAAAGATGTCAATGTAATACAACCTCAACTTGTTCTCTACCCACCCTACCATAAACCTCAAACTCCATCCAAACCTGAATTTACCCTATTCCCACCCAAACACGAGGATGTTTCCCATAATCATTACACTAGAAATAACCCGCACCCCCAACAGGCCACCTCAACACCCTTACCATTAACCAACCCCATATTACCTATGGCCCCTCATCTCAATTCACAACTTAGGGCGTACAATCTCATTGAACAACTCAAGAATACTCCCGCCCAAATATCCCTTTGAGATCTTCTTCAGAACTCATCCAACTATCATTTTATGCTTCAAATGGCATTGCAATAGATAGTGGTTCCTCCTGGTATGACTGCAAATGATGTGGCAACTCTAATAAAAGGAATGAATACAGTCAATGTAGACATTCCCTTTTATCAACACGAGCTCCCTCCAATAGAATTGAGGAAGAAAAATGAAGCCTTTATGATAATAGCTTAGTACGATCGGATAGGCATCAAAACAACCCTTGTTGACAATGGCTCCGCCCTTAATGTGTGTAGTGTTAAGCTCCTTGATCGCTTGCATGTGGATAAATCACAAATCAAATGTGATTCCTTATCTATTAGAGGATTTGACAATGTTACAAAGCAATTGATTGGTGTCATTACATTACCTATTACCTTCAGAATGGTTACGTTGCAAACTCCTATTCATGTCATGCCCTATGAACTTTCCTATAATCTCCTCTTGGGAAGACCATGGATTCATGAGATACACGCGATACCCTTGACCCTTCATCACAAAATAAAATATGTCTATAATAACCAAGTTTATCAAATTGACATAGACCCTGGGTGTTAAAGTTGCTTACAAATTGAAAAAGGAACAACAAGTCTATTCAACACATTAATTCCCACCTCCAACATAGCACCTCTTGAGAAGAATCAATAATAAGGTGACTCCAAGTCTAACCTATTTGGTGATGATTGGGGATTATTAGAATTCACACCTTCATTTATGGGTGAGTATATAATCATACAAAAAGAGGATGAAAACCACGAACAACCAACAATCCTCTCCACCTAGAATGAAGGAAAACCTTCCTACACACCTACCTCATCTCCTTTGGAAGAAAATGCAATGTATACAATTTTTTTTGATGAGATAGATTACCAAAATCCACCCAACCCGTAGGAAATGGAAATAATTTATGGACGAGGTTATGATCTTCTGAAAAAATTGGGATACAATGGTAAAGGTTGTGGAAAAAATGAACAAGCCATTCGAGTTCCCATTGAACCCAATACACAGGAGATTAAGACCAGTTTAGGGTTTTCCTTTTCGAAAACTAAAAAATAAAATCAACGGCCATCTCTCAATATCAACACTATCACATGTACCCCAAGAATCCATCTCATGCTCAAACATCCTGAATTCCTTGACATGTACTCCCCACCATTCAACTATGTTAATGACAATGAAGCTTTGAAACACCTGCTAGGTGCTTCGGATACTATCTCCAAGTGAAATGCCACTTGTGTTATGATAATTACTGAGCTCAATGTTATTGAGATTAATGACACTCCCACAAGCATGGAACCATATGATCCATAATTTCCTAAGTCAAATTCACTCCCCTTAGGTGATACCATTGATATACCAATGGACATCAATGATAGAGACAAATTCATTAAAATCAGGCAGTGCCTTGATGATGAAGAACAAGAGGATTTTGCCACCTTGCTTCATGCTTTTCCTAAAAAAATTGCTTGGAAATATTTTGATATGCCCAGAATAGATCCAAAGATAGTCACTCATAACATTGTTCTTGCTAAAAATGCTAAGCCTATTTGCCAAAAGATACAAAAGATGAACCCTAAGATAGCCTTGCATGTTAAAGGAGAACTTGAAAAACTCCTTGACATAGGTTTCATTCAACCTATCGATTACTCTCCTTGGATATGAAATATTGTTGCAGTTGCTAAAACTGATAATCGTGTTAGGATATGCATGGATTTTTGAGACTTGAACAAAGCCTCTTTAAAACATGATTCTCCTCTTCCTAATATCGACATGATCGTGGATTCAACTATTGGACATGCTTTGTTGTCCTTTATGGATGGAATTTTTGGCTATAATCAAATCTTTATCAACCCACAAGATCAATACAAGAGGGCCTGTACATCTGCTTGGGGAACATTTCATTAGGTTATTATGCCTTTTGGATTAAAGAACGCAGGCGCCACTTATCAATGATAAATGACATTAATATTTCATGATTACATACACAAAATATTTGAAGATTATGTTGATGACATTCTAGCTAAATCCTTAACCCTACAAGATAATGTGAATGTCCTTCGACAACTCTTTGAGTGAATGCTTAGTATAACATGTGCTTAAATTTGAAAAAGTGTCTTTAGAGTAGATAGTGGAAAAATTTTAGGGTTTATCATATCTCATAGAGGCATTGAGGTGGACATGAAGAAAATTGATTCTATCGTTAACATTCCACCTCCTCGCAACATCTCCCAATTATGCACATTACAAGGAAGGATTCAAGCCATCTGTCATTTTGTTACTTCTCTAGCTGATTGAACATTAACTTTTAGACACCTCCTCAAAAAGGATGTGAATTTTGATTCGAATGATGATTGTAAATAGGCCTTCGAGAGTTTGAAAGAATACCTTACAACTCTGCCTATTTTACAACCGACTATACCCAACAAACCATTCATCTTTTATATCACCTCTTCCACGCATCCTCTTGCCACATTATTGGCTCATCATGACGATAATGGAAAAGAGAATCCTATCTATTACATCAGTCGCACTCTCATCGATTACGAAAAACAATACACAAAAATTAAAACACAATGTTTGATTCTTGTATTCACTACTAGCAAGTTGTGACATTATTTACTCAATGCAAAATACAAGTGATGAAAAATTTTGACCTCCTCATATACCTTTTCAATAAAATAGACCTATCAAGACATCTTACTAAATGGGTAATGTTGATAACTGAGTTTGACCTTAAGTTTGTTTCCCAAAAATAAATCAAAGGCCAAGCCTTAACCGACCACTTAGTTGATGCTCCTTCTCCTTTAGCCCTCCCCAGTAATGACTCCTTTCCCGATGATAGTGTGTTGACCATGGAGCTTCCTACAAGGGAATTGTACTTTGATGGATCCAAGTATCGAATAGGCTTTGGTGCTGGAGTTATATTAATTCTTCCCATAGGCAAGTCTATTCCCTTATCGCATTGCCTAAATTTCCTATGTATGAATAACACAACTGAGTATGAAGCGTTAATTATTGGAATGTGTGTTGACTTAGTCATGGGAGTGAAAGATATTAAGATCTATGGAAATTCACAATTAGTGATCAACAAATCAATGGTCTCTATCAAACTAAACATGATAAACTATTGCAATATAATGATCTTGTACAAACTTTTTTAGAGCAGTTTGAATTGTTCACCATTGATAACATCCCTCGAAAAGATAATCGGCATGCAGATGTAATGGCTAGTGTGGCTTCTCTCATTTCCCCTTCAGATCCTTCTGAAAATGTCATGTTTACCATCCACCAAATCTTGAAACCCTCCATTAGTGATATATCTCATGATGTGCTTCCAACATTCCTGGGTAACTCATGTGAATGGTATGATGCCATATAAAACTATTTAAAAGATGGTACCATTACTGAGCCTACAACTAGAAATACCTACATTCGCCTAAAAAAGTTAGCAACCAAGTACATAATCCTTTCCAATACACTGTATAGGAGATCCTTTGATGGAATTCTCCTGTGATGTCTCAAGGATTCTGAAACTCATATCACCCTTGAACAAGCCCATTTTGGCACTTGTGGAGGTCATTTTGGAGGAAAATCCTTAGTGCAAAAATTTCTTTGAATGGGTTACTACTGGAAAAATATGGAAAAATATTGTTATGCGTATGTTAAGCTATATCACAAATGCCAAGAACATAGCGATTCTATTCATGCTCTTGCTTCTAAGCTCTGTGCCCAAATCCCTATTTGGTCGCTCTTTGTCTAGGGATTGGATCTGATTGGAAATATTTCACCACCTTCTTCCATTGGACATATGTTTATCATCACTGCAACTAATTATTTCACCAAATAGGTAGACGTTATTCCTCTCTAGTCCTCAACTACTGATGTGATATGTCGTTTCTTATTGGAACACATCATCGCTCACTTTGGACTCCCTTCCACTTTAGTTTTAGACAATGGAACACCATTTAAAAATAATGATGTGAAGAAATTCCTGGAGACCTTTCATATTCAACATCACTTTCAACACCTTATTACCCACAATCCAATTATCAAGCCGAAAGCACTAATAAAATCCTTGAAAAAATTATCCTGAAAAAAATAGTTAATCTAAACAAAAAAGATTGACACGTGTGCAATTGCAATATGCATTATGGGCCTATCGCACAAGTGTTCGCTCCTCTGTGGGAAATACACCTTTTAACCTTGTTTATGGTACTAAGGCAATCATACCTCTGGAGTTAGAAATCCCAACATTGCGAATTTCTCTTAAAGGTCTCGTTGATAATGACACCTATAAGCAACAATGGTTACATCAACTTGAGATTCTTGATGAACAATGCATTAACACTCTCGAGCATCTTCAAGCTTACACAAAACAATTACAACGTAAACATGGTACTAGTTTCATTCCTCAAACATTTAACAAAGGTGATCTAGTTTTATATGAAAATCAACGGAATACTACTGTCGATTACATAGAAAATGGAAAGTTCAGTCCTAATTGGTTAGGCCCCTATGTGGTCAATAAGAATTATGGATCTAGTGCTTAGACATTAACAAAGCAAGATGGAACTCCTCTTAAAGACCCTATTAATGCCGCACATCTTTGTCGGTATTATGTCTAATCCCTTTGAATGGTATGATTCATAAAGTAGTGTTGCTAGAGCTATCGGAGTATATCCTATAGGATTTCACATTTCTTTGTTCTTGACAAATAGTTATGTATGTGTCTTGAGCACTAAAGTGATTACTTAATTTATTTTTATAATTAATTTAGATGTCATACTATTCAAAATTACTCTTGTGTGTTATGTTACTTTAAATCATAAGTGCATAACATACTTAATCTTCATGTTGTATCTAAAGGAAACTCTAACAAGCTTTTTTAATTAGATGACATATGCTTTGTTAAATAATGGAGATATTAATTAAGTAATCTCATAAAGGATATTTAATGAATCACATTGTCATTTAACATTCACACATTAAAACAAGATCAACATGCTTATATATATATATATATATATCAAAAAAAAATTGTACATATCATCAAAATATACAATGTCACTAAGGGTTGTGCTTACCAGATCCCTCAAGATTTGGTACTCACACTGCATCAATAGTAATACGTTGGGAGATGGTCATGCATGATTGTGATCATGATCCGCTGAATCTAATTGTAAACTATGTGTGATCCCACAATACCAGTTTACAATTTTTGGGCAAACTGGACACCGAACTAATTTTATTTTAACTAAATCTTCACTTTCGGGCTCCTATAGCAGCTAAACCATGAGGAATTTGAATATGATAAAAACTAGTAATTTGTGATGTTTTGTCTATATATTCTAAATATATTTTTTTGATTTTTTTTGGAATCAGATTGCACTTGTTTTCCCATCTCCTTCGAAAACTATTTAAAAAAAAAGACAACATTTTTAAGGAGTGACGCTCATCGTATACAACATAACCTTTTTTGTGTGAAGGATAAAATTCTAATTTTCTCGAATTTACATTTGTAACTATGATATCTAGCACTCTCATTTGGTCTTGTATACACCTAAAAATGATCTGGAGCATCCGATTAATTAAATATGAATTATTTGATTAATTATTCTAATTTCTTCTACTGTTTGAATAAATAGAAATATTTATTTGTATAGTTCACATCTAAATTTCATCTTAATTAAATAAACAAAATTGAATACTTTGTTCAATTTAATTATCACATCCCTATTTTATTCTATCACGTCGATTCTAAATTAATTAAATAATGACAAAACACTTTATTTATTAATTGCCATATTCTTCTGTTTAAATTAATAAACAACTATCCTATAGTTCGTTTTATTAAATTATTTATCTCACTTTTCCTAATTTAAATAAATCAAAAATATTTGAATTAGAGCATAAGGAATATTCCAATCTACATTCTCTCAAAAATGAATTAGATTTCCTATGTCTAATCTATGTCTAAAATATGTCAAAATTAATTGATTGAAACTTCATGGGAAGTTTTGGAGACAAATTTGGAATTTGATCTCTCAATCCTCCTCCATCAATCTTTCCTCTTCTCTTGCCTGGTGTTTTCATGGGTAGAGACAATCTCCATATTTCTCTCAATCTCCTCCATCTCTCACCATTCAATCTTCCAGATTGAATCCAGGCCTCTAAAAGCTTTCCTTGTGCATTTCTACAGCTAGGAAATCTATAAATACAACCTCATTGAACCAAGAAAAAGGATCCATATAATCAAGCTTTTACACCCTTACTCTGCAGGAATCCAGACATCAAGTATCAAGCATCAAGTATCAAGCAATTCAACAATCAAGCTTCATATCAATGGCTGCCTCTTGTAGCTGCAATTATCTGTTTCATGTCCATATCATGCTAGTTTAACAAATTTATCATTTAGCATTGCATTATCATCATTTCGTTCTTCAAATAGTCATTTTAACAGTCTTATTTGCTTAAACAATCTAAGAGCAAGCAGGATTTAATAAATCTTTGAGGATAGAGAGCAATATGACCCTTTCATTTGATTACTGTTTTGATTTAGTTCAATTGAGTCATCTTTGATATAATGTCGTATTAAGAAGTGTATTTATGTTATTTACCTTATTCCACACTTACAATTTGGCGCCCACCGTGGGGAATTAACCCCAATTTTATCAAAATTTCAAATTTTTCTGGAAAGTGTTACGCAGGTTTATAGCGTGATTTATTTTAGCGCTTTCGTTAAAAGTTTCAGTGCTTCTGGTCCCTGTTCCAACACTTTCAGAGTTTCGGTGCTTCTGATCACTATTTTAGCACCTCAGGTGTTTTAGCACTTCTATCACAAACTTCGACACTTCGGTACACCGTTTCGGCACTTTGGTGATTTAGCGCTTCCAAGACAAACTTCGGCGCTTCGGTACACTGTTTCAGCGCTTTCGGTTTTTAGCGCCTCAGGTAATTGTTCTAGCACTTCGGTGCCATATTCCAGCGCTTTTGTAAAAATATTCTAGATCCGACACTTCCGCGGCTAGATTTTATTTACTTTTCACAGTTGAGATAAAATTGATCAATCTAGGGTAGTCACTTCAAAGTTTTCTAAAATTGATCAATCTAGGATAGCCACTTCAAAGTTTCTAAAATTGATCAATCCTAGGATAGTCACTTTCTTTTTTTTCTTAAAGCAAATCTATCAATCCTAGGATAGTCATCACATTCTTACAGTAGAAGTTAAAAAGAACATCATGATTTCAGTGAAGCAATACCTTTGCTTAGATTAAGAAAATTTATTTTTGGGCTTAAAATAGAACAAATCTATATGTTGTGCTTGTGGTGATTAGGCTTATGCTCTCCCCTTAATTGGGTGACCAAAGTGCCAGAGTCACTTTTATTTCATGTCATTTACGTTTTATTAAATCCTTTAGCAGGCCTGCTGTAGTGGGAAAAAGTACTCACCCTACGAGAATGACCTAAGTGGGAAAAACCAAAGCCAAGTTATCCAAACCACTAAAATAAAAATGCAAGTTGTTGATGAAAGTCCAACTTGACGGTAGTAGGCAAGATAACCATCCGCAAAATCTTTGTTCTAAAGATTGGGAGGTCTCCTGAGGGAATTTATCTATTTGTCGCATCGAACGGACCCTATCTATGAACCATAGAGTAGTTTCTCGCCGAGTCAGTATCCATACATTGTCATACTCATGGTGCAAGGGAAGGGAAGAATCTGCCCCCAAGACACTCACCATATAATTACCAAGGACCGCTTGCTCAAGGGATTCGGTATCCACTTTCGTCACTTTGAGTATGCGCCTGGCAATGACAAAAACATGGGCGCCCTCTAGGGGTGACACTGCTGTGCGAGTCAACATAATTCAAGATGTGGGATGTGAGTATAATGATGACCTACTTGTCCTTAAGTGTGAGTCTATTTGATTTATGTACAATTGTCAAAACAACCCGTCAAAATCAAGAAGGATCATGTTTGATTCTTAAACATACACTTGTTGTTTAGACTCTAGAAACAACTATTTTACAAATGCTTGTTGTGTTTTCAAAACATTAATTCAGATAAGATCATCCTGAAAAACACAAAGAAAACGAAAATCTATTGGAAACCAATGTCAGATAGTTAAAGTCAAAACTTGGATTTTTTATCAGAACATAAACTTTCCTAAATCAAAACAGAGTCTTAAACTTGCATAAACTGGACTTTACAATTGAATTTTTTCAAATCAAACCAAGATCTACCATCCAAAAGTGTCTCAATCAAACACAATTTGATTAGTAAGTTAAGTTTCAGGATCAGTCATCCTAAATCAAAGAAACAAAACCCTATAATCCAACTTATCAACTTAGTCTAATCAATAGAATCTATCATTCTATTTGACTTAAGTTATTATCCTTGACACTTTACAAAACTAAGATCAAAATTCATTGGAAACAATAATGTTCGTATGTCCATTTTAACAAGGTCACGAAGACTAAAAATCCAAAAAAATTGAAACTCAAACCACCATGGCCAAATTAGATGAGAATCAATTTAATGCTCTAACTCATCAAATGAAAAAACTTCAACAACAAATCTGGGATGTGCAAAGGGAAAGAAACACAAAGAGATATTTTCTGCCAGAAATTTGTGCTTATTCCTTTGAAAAAAATCTTGACATGACACCCTCTCCACCAACAACTACATCATCCAAGTTTGATGTCTTTGGATTTTTACAAAAGATCCATAAGCCCAAATCTAAATCCTCAAACACAAATGATATTGAGAAATCCTATCATATGACGCATTTATCTCCATCCATAATAAGCCAAAATAAACCTCAAGATTCTTTCACTCAAGCTAACAAATCCATCCAATCATCCTCTTCTATCATATCTTCAACATCCAATGATTCATGTCAATCTCTCAATCCAAAGCATGCTAGCATAGACTCTTGTACACATCAATTTCAAATATTCTTTCCACTCCATCCAATGATATCAAAATTCCACAAACTCTTCCAATCTTTGATCAAGATCCCATTTCTCAAGAATCTTATGATGATCCCCTCCTTTCACTTTTCATCCAAAATAATTCCCTTCCATCTCAAGAGACAAGTATCCTTCCAGGTTCTTCTTCCACATCATCTCATCAATCCATATCATCTCATGATTCTATTTGATCACAAGAGCGTGGTAGTTATTCGATCCTATCTAATGATGTCTTACCAACTGATGATCAAGACATGCTTTCTACACAATCTCATGATTCCCTTCCTCATCAAGGTCAAGATATGCTTCCATTCAAGGATACCCTTTCATCCCATGAAGATGTTTATTCTTCTCATGATCAAGATATGCCTTTCATACCACCTCATGATACTTTTCCAAGTCAAGATCAAAACACCCCATCATCCCCATGTCAAGATCCTATCACACCTATTCAAGCTATCCATGAACCCCACACCTATAAATTGAGATCCTCCACCTTTATCCATTCTGGTTTACTTCCAACACCTATCCTCTCATCCATGTCATATCATCCCCAAAATGGACTTTCATATTGTTTCAAAAACAATACATATCCCATTGGTAAACAAATGTGTCAAAGTATGAATTACAAAAGAAAAGGATTAGGCCTTCATGAACAAGGTATCCTAGAACCCCTTTCTGTTCAAAGAAACCCATATCAACACGGCCTTGGTTATACACTAAGTGTCTTAGTTCATCAGACCTACCATCTATCTTAAGTCCTCATCCTAATCCTCCAAACATACCAACTATCCTAGGTCCTCATCCTAGTCCATCAAACCTTCCCTCTATCCTAGGTCCATATCCTATTTCTCAAGAACAACAAAGGCACACATCCTTGATGCCCTTTCAAAATTCTACCCACATTAATGTTAGTGTAATTAATATTTAATTACACTTGCATAACTTTACTTAGGTTGAGCTAATTTTAGGTCAACATTAGGGTTGCATACTTTGCTTTTATAAAGCAAATCATCTCATTGTAATATTGAATTCCTGAATATATCAATTTGCACATCGCATGCAAAGCTCTGCTTTTTTATGTTTTCTCTTCTGTGGAAGGTGTTTAGGTTTGCATGTCTGATCTAGGGTTTCTAACATGGTATCAAAGCCTTGACATGTAGCCCCTTCTCAAATTCTAGAGAAAACCATTGTAGAGTTCATTTGGGGTTCCTCGAGGATTTCATGCCTTGAGCTCATCTATGCAGCATTTTGGATCAGATCAAGCTTCACCATTGGATTCAGAGCAATGGAAAAAGTCAGGTTTGGCTTTTATTTTGCAGATTTTGGTCATGATTTGCCAGATTTGTGAGGGTTTCAGTTTTGGTATTTTTTTGCAAGCTCTGGAGGTCGCCATTTTTTTGAAGCATTTTGAGCAGAAACGGAGGTCACCATTGCATTCACAGTGGCCAAAAACCATAAGATCTCCTTTCGTTTCATCGATTTTGGCGAAGTTGGTTCGGAGGGAAATTTGTTTTGCCAGGGAAACTGTACGGCCTCCCCAGCACGCATTTTCAGGCATAGAGTTCGAAAAAAATGCAAAAAGAAATCAAAAGTTGCATTGGGTTTTGCACCTCCCGCACAAATGAAAAGCGTTGCCAGCTCGCCACCCAGTGGCCACCAGGAGCGGCGGCCCCCGGGCGGCGCCACCCTTTCCACCGCCGACCACCCATCCAGCCCCGCGGCCAGCGCTCAGCCCCCGCCAGGGTCTTATGGCTGACCAAGAGCTCCGTCGGCCTCCAAGCACCTGCATGGTCATATGGGCAACCTGGGGCTCTGCCCCAGCCCCCTGTTCGCCATGCGACCAGGGGCCGAAATTTTTTAGCCCCCTGGGCTGCTGTAGGCCTTATTGGCCTTTCTGGAGCACTTTTACAAAATCGGGTATAACTTTTGCGTACCGTGTCCGTTTTTAGCAAATGAGATACCATTGGAAAGCTGATTCTGGCGCCAATCTATTCAATTTTTAGTTTTTCTAGATTTTTCTCCAGATTTATTTTGCAGGTCCTTGAACTCAGATTTTCTATTTTTCACTCTGGAGGGCATATCTTTTGACTCGGTGATCCTTTTTTCGCCATTCTTGCGGCGTTGGAAAGCTGGTTCAGTCCTCTATAGAGATCTGAAGTATATTTTTATTTTCTATTTATGCATGTTAGGAATTCTCTCCTTTTGCAGTCATTGGGGATTGTAATAAATGAACTGATATAAAGTTCCATCGGGGGGGTTTCTTGCATAATAATCTTCATCATGTTTTGATGGCAACTCGCATGGGTTATAATCTAGTTTCTTAGTTTCTTATTGGCCATATTTTTTCTTAGTTTGACACATACCAGATTCATTTTGGTTCACACTTTAGATTGAGAGCCTATGGTTAGTGATCCGCATCGGATCCATCTCAGTTTGAGGGCCACTAAATTTGTGGTTATTGTTCCTGAGTCTGTATGGTACTTTTTCCCATGGAAGAGTTTCAGTCTTAGTTTGGCATCGGTATCGAGATTCACGGCTTCGAGATTCTGTCGTCATCATATCATCTACTGTAGCTCTATGGTTCCAAGGTTGTTCCAGTTTGGTGTTTTCGAGTGTTCCGTGGCATCAAGTCTGTTGTCACATTATTATGATTCCGATATGGTTTCTTGTAGACAAAAGTATCTTTCCTTGCTTGCTAGATTACGGTTCCAGTGTTACTCCATAGTGTTCTTCCAGTGGTTCTTTGCAGCAGTCATCTCATTGTAGGGGGGGTTGTCCCACTGGGTTTTCCTTCTCTACCTCATTATTACATTTGTACATGGGCACCTGATCAGGCCTAGTTGCCGGGACCCATTCATGATTTCTTGCATTCATCTTAGCTTTAGGTGCATGCTTATTTAGTCTCCCTAAGTTGCACTTATGGGGGGGTGTTAGTGTAATTAATATTTAATTACACTTGCGTAACTTTACTTAGGTTGAGCTAATTTTAGGTCAACATTACGGTTGCATACTTTTCTTTTATAAAGCAAATCATCTCATTGTAATATTGAATTCCTGAATATATCAATTTGTACATCACATGCAAAGCTCTGCTTTTTTATGTTTTCTCTTATGTGGAAGGTGTTTAGGTTTGCATGTCTGATCTAGGGTTTCTAACAATTAACTCCTCCATAATACCTCCATATCATTCATCTCAATCCACCTCTCCCATTACTCTTGGAAGAAATTTGGATGCCAAATATCAAAAGCTTCTATATAGAAATCCGCATGTATCAAAGGATCAACATGTCTCCTCGAAGAGACATGCACAAATAAAAGAAAAATTGATTCAAAATCAAAAGAAATTTTCAAAAGGCCACAAAGGCCCATCAAAGAAAAAATCTCAAAGACCACAAAGGTCCATAAATCAAAAATAAAAATGTGAAAGGCCGCAAAGGCCCACAAAAAGAAAATCAAAGTAAAAAATCATGGGGATTCGTAAAAGTCTTATAGAAGCAATAAAATATAAATTGGCATCCAAATTTTCTAATCCAAAAACTTCCTCCAATTTTCCATCTAATAACCCATCACCTTCCAAATCCATTTTTCCTCCATCACTCCACCACCCTTCAAGGTGTGTGCCAATGTTGATCTTTCCATCCTTTCCATCTATCCATCAACAAGCCTTCCAAACTCCTATCCATTATCCAACATTCATCCCCCATCATTCTCCTTTAATCCAAACCTTTGGATAAGTCCTTAGATTCTTCCATCATATCATTAATCTACCAAAATTTAGGAGTCTAATTCCCATTGCCATGGATTATTAGAGGGATATTTTATTGTGAAACTTGATGCTTAAGTCCTTCCTCCATTTCCCTATCATCCATATCCTATCTTTCATATTCCTCTTGCACTCTACACTTAGGAACAAGTTTCATCCATCTTATCATTCATGGTCATTATCCTTTCTATGCTCATTCCTTACATATCCACCTTTGATCTTGACAAGGTCAAGGATCTTCTTGAACATCATATATCTTATCCTATACGCTTTATCCATATCTTCCATACCATATCTTTTATCTTATCCATATTCCATCATTCTTACTAAATACATCCTTTCTTCCTTTCCTTGGTCTTGATGAGGAATACGGGCAAAATACTCAGGCCTTGTGTCTGTATCTTATCTAGTTAATCTTGGTCATCTCCATTCATTATTTTTTTCCTCGCTTTCTTCCATTCCATATCTTCTAGCTTATAAAAATTCATGTCATCATATCCATTTTCAACCTTGAATCTTATCATACAAATCATATTTAAAGCCTAGCTACAAAACATTATCCAATCCTCATATCTTTTTTCAATCAATCATCAACAATCATCAATCTTAGCGTCATCATGTCTTGTGGAATCGATCATTCCTGGCATCTTAATCAATCATACCATTATCATCTTTTGACAAGAGATGTGTTGCTTGTGTGACATGTTTTGTAGTGAAACTTTCATTTTTATCTATCAATTATCCATGGTTGCATTAACCCTATTGTGGGGAATCTTGTTCCTTCAATCAACCATATCATCATTTCATCTTAAAATATCCTCAAAAATACAAAAAAATTATAAAATTTGAAAAAAGGTGCAATAAAATCTCAAGAATATATCATTGCAATGTGGTCATGTCTCACCCTATCTTGGGGGCAAAATCCTAAAAACATTGGCGGCAATGAAACAACGAGCTTAGGAAAAACACAATAAAAACAATGATCGAAGTGCAAACATCAATCACCATCAGAACACTTCAAACATTCGTATCATATCAAAAATCCAAACAAACATGTCAAAAATCAATCAAAACTCCAAAAACATGTCGAAAATCAGTCAAAAATCCAAAAACATGTCAAAAATTCAATCCAAAATCACAAAAACATCACAAAATTAGGATGGATGATCTAATTTGAATAATGATTGAAATACTTTAAGAAAAGATTTGTTGCATTTTGATCATTTTTATCATTTCTTTGGAGCGACTCGATGATGTATTGGACTAGAGAAGCAAGGAAGGAGAATGATATTTTTATTGTCTGTTGTCTGTAAGTTAATCATATGAATTGTCGGGGGATGTGCTATGCAAATGTATCACCGATGACATTTAGAATTCACACATTGAAATGATTAATCATTGCCTATTTACGCAATGAATGCTCAAGGCATCTCAATTAAATCATACCTAGATGCTTGTGTTCACTTGCAATATCAAAAATCATGAAAGAAGTACTCAGGTCGTCATTGGTCTAACACATACCATTGACGCTTGTACTCACTTTCAACATCCAATAAAGCTCTATGATGACAAAAAAGCACAAAGTATTGTTAAAATGACAATAGTTTGTATATAGTTGCATGATAAAATTAAACTGCATTCATATTAGTTTTGCATCTGCATTATAGATTTTTCACATCGATTAAAGATATCTATATTAGCCTATGGTAGATGCAGAATCATGTCCAACATCTTTGGGAAAAACTCTAAAATCCTCCTATAATCAATCAAAAATCAATCAGCTATCAATCTAATCGGCTCTAGTGAGACTTTGATCAAATCTCATGAGCGACTATCATTGAACCTCGCCTATCATGAGGTCAATCAATCAATCTATCATTGGTCCTCACCTATCATGAGGTCAATCATCAATCTATCATTGATCCCTGCCTATCATGAAGTCAATCATCAATCAATCATTGAATCTCACCTATCATGAGATCAATAATCTTCTAATCAATGAGGATCAACAATCAATATCAAATCAAAGGCTGACACAATAAAAAATCATCAAACACAAGGAGGCAAAGCAAGGCAACATTTTATCATCTAGCAGAATCAATATTCTATATCGGGAGATAAATTATTTCTTCATCATATCTTCATCATAAAATCATAAAAATATTTTAAAATTCCAAAAAAATCATCAAATCAATAATTTATCTCCTGAGGGGGCATATTATCATCCATCATCTGAAAATCAATATCTGGGGCATGTTTGGGGCATACAAAATTATTTTTTTATTATCATCAATCCTGGCATTAGTAGAAAAATATTTCTTCGAAGCAACGCGTAAACACATCACTTCGAAGAGGGACAAAATGTATACACCTAAAAATGGTTTGGAGCATCCGATTAATTAAATACGAATTATTTGATTAATTATTCTAATTTCCTCTAGTGTTTGAATAAATAGAAATTTTTATTTATATAGTTCACATCTAAATTTCATCTTAATTAAATAAAAAAAATTAAATACTTTGTTCAATTTAATTATCACATTGATTCTAAATTAATTAAATAATGACAAAACACTTTATTTATTAATTGCCATATTCTTCTATTTAATTTAATAAACAACTATCAAATAGTTCATTTTATTAAATTATTTATCTCACTTTTCCTAATTTAAATAAATCAAAAATATTTGAATTAGAGCATAAGGAATATTCCAATCTACATTCTCTCAAAAATGAATTAGATTTCCTATGTCTAATCTATGTCTAAAATATGTCAAAATTAATTGATTGAAACTTCACGGGAAGTTTTGGAGACAAATTGGAGACAAATTTGGAATTTGATCTTTCAATCCTCCTCCATCAATCTTTCCTCTTCTCTTGCCTGGTGTTTTCATGGGTAGAGACAATCTCCATATTTCTCTCAATCTCCTCCATCTCTCACCATTCAATCCTCCAGATTGAATCCAAGTCTCTCAAATCTTTCCCTGAGCATTTCTATAGCCAGGAAATCTATAAATACAGCCTCATTGAACCAAGAAAAAGGATCTTGATAATCAAACTTTTACACCCTTACTCTATAGGAATCCAGACATCAAGTATCTAGCATCAAGTATCAAGCAATTCAACAATCAAGCTTCATATCAATGGCTGCCTCTTGTAGCTACAATTATCTATTTCATGTCCATATCATGCTAGTTTAACAAATTTATCATTTAGCATTGCATTATCATCATTTCGTTCTTCAGATAGTCATTTTAATAGTCTTATTTGCTTAAACAATCTGAGAGCAAGCAGGATTTAATAAATCTTTGAGGATAGAGAACAATATGATGCTTTCATTTGATTACTATTTTGATTTAGTTCAATTGAGTCATCTTTGATATAATGTCGTATTAAGAAGTGTATTTATGTTATTTACCTTATTCCACACTTATAGCTCTCATAGTTTTTTATTGAATATTGTTTCCTTAATCAAGTTTTGAAGTCAAAACAATTGCAATTCAAACATAGGGGGACCATATACAACATAAATTTTTTTGTATGTGTCAAAATTCAAATTTTTATTTTTTAATGGATCAAGGACATCAATACCTAGCATGAACATATTTCTAAAAAAAATATTTTGGTAATCTGCTATTTTTCCACATGTGCAGAATAGAGAGCTAGATTTTTGGTGAAAAACCTATGTGTAATAAAAATAAAAAAACACATACATGGGTAAGTGCACCAATCTGTGACACAATTTTGGCTCTTAAGATGCCACTTTTTTTTTTGAAATCAGCAAAATCTGATTTGCACAAGAAAATGAAGATAGTTACGTTCAAAATTTCAAGATGTGGCAAGAACAAAAGTTGAAGTGCTCCGAGTCTAGTTTCTAATCTACTATTTTTTTAAAAAATTCATGAAGATTAAGGGTCTCAAAAAGGGGGGGCCTAAAACAGGTCCTATTTTTATCAAAAAAAATAGCATAGCACCTAAGGGCTCCCCCCTTTTTGATTAACTTTTTTTTAGAATTTCAAAAATCCCAATAGTGAGAAATTAGTTAACACCATGTAGTTTATCCTCGTTCTTTCGGATAATTTTTTTAATGAATATATAATATTTTATGAATTTTCAAAGTGGACACATCCTGAAAAGCTGAAATTTGAGTGTGCTCCCCCCCAATTTTTTTGCAAACTTAGCAAATTTTTTTTTTTTTAATCATGTGTAAAATGGAGTCTAGTTTCAAAAAATGTAAGTTGTTTCACGTTCCGATGAATGAGTAAAAATCTATCCTAAAACTAGCACATGTTGGTTTTTGACCAAAAACGAAGGCATTTACAATAGAAGCCATGGATCAAACCTTAACTAAATCAAAATGAAAAAAGAATTATATATTTAGATAGCTAAGAGAGAGGTTAACGCTATCACAATTTTTTTATAAACTTGCATTGAAAGACATGAGACGGGGAGCACAGACGAAAATATGAAGAAATTTGGCACCCTTTCAAAAAATCATGTCTTTTTCATGAAATGGTTGTCCAAACCTTTGGGTCGGATGCCCAATGCAAAATACAACCCATAGGGTTGGTAATTCCCAATGCAACTTATTTGGTGCACGCCAAATTTGGCGCTCACCAAATTTGGCACTTGCCAAATTTGGAACTCACCAAATTTGAAACTCGCCAAATTTGGCGTGCGCCAAACCGGCTGCTTCATTTGACGTGTGCCAAATTTGGCAAGCGCCAAATGTCTTTCATGACTTTTGGAATGCATTTTTGTAAACTCTTTGATTTTCTCTTTCTCTATCAGGGATACTATATACATGAAATAAACATTTAAGTATAAGTTGACATTTACATATGGACATTTAATTTCTTATAATTGAAGTTATATTTCATGTATATATAGGTAGGATGTTTAAGAGTGGTTTCAGATCTCTAGGAGTTATAATGCACATTCTAGTTTTTGGAAGATCTTAAAAATTTCAGACTTAGTCAAATTTCAGTAATCAACATGTCAAATTTTAGTAATCAGGAGATCAAATTTCATCTTTCTCTCTCTATCTCACTCATTTTCATCTCTTATTCACTAGACCTCTCTCTCTCACTATCTCCATCCCTTTATCTAACAATATCTTCCTTGAGCTCAAGAACTATGTCTCTACATGTCCATCTCTCTCTCCTTCCCTCTCCAATATATATCTCCCTCCCTCCTTCCCTCTCTACATTTCTCTATCTCCCCTCCCTCTCCTTTATCTCTATATACATCTCTCTACTCTCTATATCACCTCTCTCCCTCTCTCTCCCCTCTTTCTCTCTCACTCTATGCTTCCCTCTCTCTCTCCTTCCCTCTCTACTCTCTATCTCCCCCTCTCTCTCCTTCCCTTTCTACTTCTCTCCATCTCACCTCTCTTTCTCCCCCCTCTCTCTCCCTCTCTCTTCCTTTCACCCACCTTGCTCTCTACTTCTCGCTATCTAACCTATCCCTCTATACATCTTTCTCTCTCCCTCCTCCTTC